>VDFB02019901.1:72154-139133 GCA_007258455.2 Sequoia sempervirens | reverse complement strand
GATCAGGGGGTGGGATGAATGTGTTTTGGGGTGTTGCAATCATGGTTTGGATGGATGAGTTGGTTTGGATGGGTGGGTTGGTTTGCGCATTGTTCAATGGTATCGGTATGTTGTGGCGGGCGAAGTAGGCTTCTACTTGCTTCTGGATGAACAATGCTTGTTGTTGCTCTTGTTGTTGTTGCGCTAGGATTTTTGCTTGTTGTTGCACTTGTTGTTGTTCTAACAACACTTGTTGTTCTGCTTGCTGTTGCGCTTGTTGCTGTTCTAACAATGCTTGTTGTTATGCTTGTTCTTGTTCCCACAACGCTTGTTGTTGGGCTGCCAATTCTGTTGCTTCTTGTTGTTCTTGATATTGTTTTCATGCTTGTTGGTATGCTTGCCATTGCACTGCTTGTGCAAGAAGTTGTGCTTGTGCTTGTGTGCTTGTTATTAGCTAGCGCTTGAGCTTGTGCTTGGAAACGTGTGCTTGGGCTTGCTTATGCGGTTTGTTGTTGCAATAAAGAAGTTGTGCTTGGCTGACTCTTTTATTAGCACAATGCTTAATGCGGCTTGGCTGACTTGTTGTTGTAATAAAGCTTTGGCTTGTTGTGCTTGTTGTGCTTGTAATGCAGCTTGTGCAGTTTTGGCAGCTTGCGCAGCTTGAGCGGCTTGTTGCACGGCTTTTTGTTTTTGCACTTGTTGATAGCCTCTTTGGAAAGCAGCTTGCAATGTTGCGTCGAATTGATTTGATGTGGTGAATGTTGGTGGTGGTGGGGGTGGTGGTGGATTTGGAATGGCGTTTGTGGTGGTGGTGAATGATGATGTTGTGTTGATCATTTGGTTGGTAGATGGTGTTGTCATGTTGATTGCATGATTGGTGGATGGTGTTGTTAATGTGGTAAGTGGCATCGTTGATGTGGTTGGCCCTTGAGAGACCATGTTTTGCAATATTGTGGGGGTGTTTGATGATGTTGCCATTGTTTGCGTGTTTGTCGTTTGTTGTTGTGATGTCAACAATAAGTTTTGAGCGTTTGGCAAAATGTTTTGATTCATGGTTGGGATGTATGTTTGATGGATACTCGGTAGAGGGGGAAGCCCTAAACCAAGGAGTGGTGTTGATGACAATGGTGATGGTGGGAGAGGTGGATATGTAAGGGGGGTAAATCCTTGTGAAAGTGTTGTGGTGTTGAAAATGCCCCCTGCTCCGAATATGTATCCCTCCTCTTGTAAATTCGTGAGAAGAGGTGTTTGTGGTGCTCCATGAAATGATGTCGATGATAGGTCTTAATGTAAAGTGAGAGGAACATTTTGGTGTAATGGATTATGGAGGATGTTTTGTTCCACTGTGGTGTTTGCGTCCAAGTTTTGGTTATTCACAAGGGGATGTGATTGAAGTTCATTGAGAAATGTGTTTCCCTTGTTGACATTTGGTTGAGTTGGAGCAATCGATGTCGTGATTTTTGGAATGTTTTGCGTGACGTTTTGGGATGGAGGTGTAGATGAAATGGGGACGGTGGATGAGATTGGCGGAAAAGATGTCTCTACTATGGTGCTTACATCAAAATCCGAAGGCAACTTGGCCCCTTGCTTTTCTAGTTCAAGCATGTATAACGAAGGGTTAAGTTTCATCATGATGTTGATGATTCTATGGTTGTCCGGATTTTGGAGCATTTCAGCTATTTCTTCGCGAGACATTCCAAAGGTGAGGTCCTCCCCTTGATTTTCTTCTTGTGGGTTTTGTGATGATGAGGGGACCAATGGATTGCTTGATTCTGCAAGATTCATTTCTGCGTTTGTTTGGCTAAGGTCACTTGAAGTGGGAGTTTCTTTGTGGGCTTCCATACTCTTCTTGTATTGAGATCTCGTTTGAACCATAAAACAAGGATCAATCTTCGAGAATATGGGAGATGAATCTCTTGATTCCTTGGATTTAATCTCTATTTTATGTCCCAAAGTGAAAGTTTTTAGGATGCCTTTTAGGATCAAACGTGATGATGATATGATGGTGATGTTCAAAGATGGATGTTATGGATGTTTTGACTTTTGATAGATCTTGAATGAAATACTAGGCTTTGGATTTTTGATTGGTTTGATTTTTTGGATTTTGAGACTTTGTCCTTGATCTTGATTTGGATTTGGATTTTGGATTTTGAACAAAAGGAACCCTAAGATGTTTGATAATGATCTAAAGGATAGTTGTGTTCAAAGGATGATGATTTGGATATGTGTGAGGAGAAGGATGTATCTACCCACACCTACCCAAACAAGGTGATTGTTTCACTAAGTATATGAGAAGGATTCATCTACATACACTAAGCTAGACAAGATGATTTGGATGACTTTGACTAAAGATATGCAAAAGGATGCATTCACACACTCCTAGCCAAGGTGTTTTGATAAATGTTTTCAAGGACTTGATCTCAATGAGTTTGAATGATTGCTTGATTTTGTCATAAAGCCTAGCATTTCAAGGATGATTTCAAGGTTTTTCAAAAGATGACTTGTGAGATGAATGTTTGGATGTTTTGAAAGATGGATGAAAGAGGTTTGATTTTGTTTTGATCCCTAGATGAACCTAAAAAGACCACTTTGTATTTTTCAAGACCTAGGTATTGAAGAGCATGCATATGCTTCCTAAAGACCTTTGTTTAACCAAGGAATGATTTGTCCATTTTGGATTTCCAATCAATGATTTTTTGCTTTTGGGATTTTGGAGTCTTCAACACACATGAAAGTTTATTTTGCTTAGTCTTTGCTTAATGGATTTATTTTACCAAAAACACTCTCTTTGATTAAAGTTTCAAACTAAGATGTACCAATGTCTTAATTTCCTTAAACCCCACAAGATATTTTATGTGGGAATTCAATGAACTTAAGGCAAGGGTTTTCCTATTGTTTACTCAAGAAGACAAATTGAGGTATAATCCAATGCTTAGGAACCTCTACGAACGTGAATCCGTAGGGAAAGCAGTAACATATGGATTGAGTCAATGATATTTATCTTAAAGAGGGTTTGAAATTTTGAGAATCATGTTGAATGTTTGTTTGCAAAATGTTTTTGAATACACACTGTGTTTTCAAACAAAGAATAATTACAAGCCCTATGGATGTGTAAAGACAATATTTGTTGGATTCCCTTGGACAAGTCCAGCTAAGCTTATCCCTAGCTGAGGGGATGGTTAGATGCTTGACCCCATGGCTCCCTCCGCGGCTCATTAAGCGATCAATCCGGAGACAGCCAAGCATCCAACACCATGAAACTCCCATGGCGTGCTTTCCATCTCTACTAGAGGCCGTAAAAAGGAGTGTGGGGTGGCTTCAGAACGACCGTTCTTGCACCAACAAATAGATTAAGGATTTTGGAAAATTATAGCACATGGGTTCTAGTAAGGACTTTCCGTTCGTAGGAGTTGACCCAACGTGGCAAGAGTCCCCTTTCGGATCCATCTTGTCGGAGCCAACGGCGTGATTATGGCGTTTAACCAAAATCCTCATTTATATCCCGCTGGAAATACTCTTGGCTTTAGAGTGTTACCGGTTGAGTCGCCCTTGGGTGAGTACTTTTTCCCCAAGGCAGGCCCTCTAAGATAAACAAAAGCAGCAAAGACACAACAGAACCGATCGATCTTTGATGGCACAAAGAAAGAGAATGTACTAAAAATGCCCCTACTCACACTCCACAAGATGTTCAATTTTTAAGCCCAAATGAAGTGTTTTAAAGCAATAAAATGTATTTTGAGTGTTTCTCTTGCACCCTAGATCGCACGAAGCGCAAGGGGAGAGGATACGTACTCAAAAGACAATCACACAAATCAAACACTTGTTTGTTTTATACCCTTCAAAGCAATTGTGAATTCGTTTTAAGCACCAAATGAAATATGAGGATTGCTTGTTCAATTTTTAACCCAAAACGAAATCTAGTAAGTGTGTTCTAAGGTTCGTTTTAAGCCCTTTGCAATGAAAATAAAATTGTTTGTTTTAGCCCCAATTGAAAACTAATGTTCTAAAACGAAAAGGAAAACAATTTCGTGTAGTGTTGATTAAACACTTAAAGTGTTAAAAAACACATTGTGTTTTCAAAAAAAGATTTCCCTCCTTTCGTGAAGTAGTATTAATCAAATATTTAAAGTGTTAAAAAACACATTGTGTAAACAAAAATCCTCCTCCTTTCGTTTTTGTTTGATAGCCTTCTCTTTCGCCTTGCACCTTTTCGCCTTAGTTTGCTTTTGTACCTTTTTCCTTTTGCTTGTACCTATAATCACCACAAATAGGAGTTATGCCTTATAAAAACAAAAATTCCTAAGATACTTGAGTTCTT
This sequence comes from Sequoia sempervirens, assembly GCA_007258455.2. Taxonomy (NCBI): domain Eukaryota; kingdom Viridiplantae; phylum Streptophyta; class Pinopsida; order Cupressales; family Cupressaceae; genus Sequoia; species Sequoia sempervirens. The sequence continues at coordinate 134,836 of VDFB02019901.1, read as the reverse complement.
TTTATGGTGGTCTCTTAAATAGATGTCAACACCTTTCTAATTTACACCCCATTTTCATAAAAGATTTGATTTTCAAGACTTTTCAAAAAAATATAAAAAACTTTTCCTATGACTGCATTAAATTCATTTTGGGTCAATGGAAAATTTGGAGTGAAAATTTATTCAAGATATTTGCTTTTTTGATAATAAATAAGAATGTACTGAACATTTCGAGAATGATAAATAGCAGACCTGCAAAGGCCAAATCAAAGATTAAATCATGCTTAAGAGGCCAAATCAAAAAAGAAAAAGGAACAAAATTATGATGATGACCTACAATAAATAAGAATGTACTGAACATTTCAAAAATGATAAGTAGCAGATCCTTTTGAGAGAGCTGTCTGTTTGAAAAACAAAAAACAGATCCTTACCAAACCAAATCACCATTTTACCTTTATGCTAGACCAAGCAAAAGAAATATCAAAAAAGATGCGTTGCTGGCTCTGAGGGCGATCAGAAGATTCAGGCAATCTTTAAGTTTTTTATATTTGCAATATTATGACTGATTTCGCAGCACAGCTTCCACATTCAAATCTATAGTTGGCGTTTGGTAGAAGGAAGCAGAAATCTCCACAAAATCACGGTTTGAGCTGACCCAAACCAGCCGACATTTTGTTTGCAGCCTATGTTCTCTTTGATTCTACATTAATGACTAAATCTGGCCTTCATACGCTAACCCTCCCCATGAAAAGATCTGCCCCTAATTGCTCAGTGCAAGTGGCCTTATAGGAGTTGACTTTGTAGGTAACAAAAAAAAATGAGTTTCCTCACCTCTTTAAAGCTTACATAATGCATTAATTGCAGGATTGGCGGGCAGATTGATTTGAAAACGTTTTTAGAAACCTTCAACCAAATGTAAGCTGCAAATGTGAAGTCAAATTCTGCAACTTTTGGCGCAGTTTCCTCCCATCACAAGTTACTCACTCTTTTATCTGAGAGATTGGATTTGTTCAAAAGACATCAATAACTCCACATTAAATGACAGTCAATAAACGATATATGGACGTGATGATAGAAATAGGGTGTGTGATCGTGTTACATATATGCATAAAGTGCACTTGCTGAATAGGCTTTAGAAACTTTTATGCAAATGAAACTGTCAGGTGTAAAATCAAACTTCATAGCCGTTCCAGCATCCTCCCTGACTGCACGTGGAGGGGAACTTAGAAATGGACATCCAGCAATGTACTGCTGATCCGGAAGTGATAATCTCATGAACTGTCCTGTCTATAGCAAGTGTAAGCATGAAAGAAAAACATGCAAACAAGGATATTTATTACCGGGAAAAGCATGGCATTTTTCTTCCTAAGTATAGATTAAGAAACAGTGATATTACTTTGCAAAGATAGATCTCAAAATCTACATAGATTCATTATTTAAGTTTGCGAAAGTATTTGACAGAAAAAAAAAAAGAAGGTAAAACCCTATCATCAGCACATTACAGTTTATGACCATAGAACAAAGAACTTATTGCAAGAGTACGTGATTTTTGAAATGGTTTTAAAGTAGCTCAGAGCAAAATAAAATAAATTCTATCTTTCTAGAAAGCGCAGTCACTCAAAAGAAACATAAATCCCACATTCTATGTATTAGAAACATTGTAACTATTTCCTCATTGAAGAAGACGTGTCTTAGTTACAACAATTTCAATGACTGAGATGTATTAGAAACATTGTAACTATGCCCTCCTTCTAGCGCCAAGATGAAGTACCCAAAATCTGCAATGTAAAACCAACCTCAAAAACTCATTAGAAGGGTTAGTATAACACACAAATCTGCAAATACCTCCATGGAATACATTGCAAATGCTTTCAAAAATGCAACAAATGATAATATAAAGACTAAAACATTATGAAAACAAAAGCAAGCTACCTATTCCATGTTGGATTGGTGTCACATGTGCTAGTGACCCTTTCCCAATCCTTGAGCAAAGCTCAAATTGTGTAAATGCAAATGGAGATGGTGGAGTGATGATGAACAAGATCAAATCTCAAATGAAGAGAGTAACCTTGCATGAAATTGTGAAGGATTTGCTTGAGGATGATGCACCTATTTAAAGATTTTCAAAATGCCAAGTGTTGAAGAGGGACCAATGTGGGATCAAAACAAGCCAATGAGTTGAGGACACTTGTCATCATGTGATTAGTTGATGTATGTGCAAGATTTGGGAAGAGTGCCCAAGAGGGGGAAAATTTGAATTCAAATTTACAATAAATTTTGAGAGGGGACAAGAAAGAAGAGCAATAAATGCCTGTTTGACTTGTCATGTTGAAAGAAAATGAGGTTTTAATAAATCAATAAAATTGATTTATTGTGCAAGTGGCTAGGTCTAGATAATGCAAGTGGGATGTGATTAGCATTAGATTAGGATTAGATGATGATTATGCTGATTAATGCTGATTATATGATTTGACTTTCAAGACTTAAATACTTGATTTATTGAAATTAGAAAATGATGGAATATGATTTAGGATTTGATTTAAATGGCTTTTTGATTTTAAATAACCTTAGGCAATGAGATTATTTAAATGGATGAAGGTGATGAATGGATCTAATGCAATATCTAGTTCAATTGATAAATGATCCTGATCAAATGCAGAATGTTAGTTTTGCATGTCTACAATCACAGCAACGAACTACTTTACACGATGGACATAAGCTTTGCCTCTGAAGGAAGTTAATGAACCAACAGTGTTGAATTTTTATGAAGACATGGTTTGCAGTTTTGGAGTCCCAGATTCTATAATTTCTGACAATGCCATGGAATTTGTTGGTCTAAAGGTTGTTGATTGGGCATTGAGGAATGACATTTACTTGAATACAAGGTCCAACTATTATCCTCAGGGAAACAGACTTGCAGAGTCCACCAATAAAAATCTAATTAACATTATCAAAAGGATGCTTCAAAACAATCAAAGGGATTGGCTTGCCAAGCTAAAGACTGCTCTTTGGGAAGACATAATTACCCCTAAGAAGGTGATTGGGAACTCACCTTACATGCTGGTGTACGGTAAAGAAGCGAAATTACCTATTTCTACTGAGTTGCCTGCTTTGGACATTGCCAGTTAGCTGGTCCTATTTGAACAAACTGATCCACTTGCCTTAAGATATACTCAGCTGATGGAGTTACAAGAAACTAGAAACAGGGCTATGAAGAACATGGAACGTCAACAAATCCTGACTAAAAGAACATTTGATAAGAAAACTAGATCAAGATATTTCATGGTGGGAGATCTTGTGCTAAAATGGGATGTTCTAAAGGGCAGGCTGGGCCATCACACCAAGTTTGACAACATGTGGACGGGTTCATTTATTATCAAAGACTGCAAAGAACACAATGCTTACCAACTGGCCACAACTGAAGGTAAAGTGCTTCCTATCCCAGTCAATGGGATACACCTCAAGCCTTGCTTTGAGGTTTGATAAGTTTCTCCTTGTACATGATTTAGGTTAGATTTCATGCATTCAATAAGTGCGTTGCACTTTAGTTCAGTTGTTGTTGCATTCCCTAAGTGTTGTTCCAACACAGTAAATAGTTTCACTTTTGTAGTTTTCCTGTTTTCAATAAGTTTCTAAGTCTTCTAATGAGTTACAAATGAGTTACAGCCATGTGCAAGGCTGCTCTAGGTCTGCTTCTGAGTTTTCCTAGTGACTCCATGCCCAATGGACAATTCTAGGCTACTATTTTTCATGTTTAGTAGGCAAACATCCAGCTGAGGTCGCCATAAATGTTACCCAATTTTCACCTACGGGCTCAATCAGGGGAAATTATGTTTTAAATTTGGCACGTGGATTAAATGTGGCTCCCATAAGGGTTGAGCCCAGCGTGTAGGTGTTTGGATTTCATTTGGAAGGTCTTTATTTAATGTTATTTCACAAGGAATTCTATTGGAAATCCTTGCCTTAGTCAGATTTGGCATAAAACTCCTGAGGAAGAAAGTCATTGGGACCTTTCAGATGTCTTGCTGACTGGCAGTGTGTTATATTCATTTGGGATCCACCGGTTGGCCAGACATTTTATTTGTCATGGGTTTTTATATGTCTCCCCGACTACTGAGGTCTCGCCGACCATTGCATAGTGCTAGCGTCGCTAAAAGAAAGGAGTTCAATGAAAGGTCTGGCTGATAAGAAGAACTCTCGGTGAAAGAAAGGAGTTCACTGTAATGTCTCGGCGACAGGAGATAGTGATGGGAAAAAGTCTCACCGACAGGGTGGACTCTTGCCAAAGTGAAACGGTGTCAGCGTAAAGTTTTGAGTTCACCGTAATGTCTTGGTGACCAAGCAAAGTCTCCCCGAAGTGCAATGAGCTATCGCCAAAACGTATGGCCTCACTGAGAAGTCTTGCCAACCCGATGGTGTCTTGCCAAAGGGAGTTAGCGTCGGCGTAGTGTTTTGAACTCGGGGAGATGTCTTGCCGACCCGATGGTGTCTCGCCAAAGGTTCATGCCTTCGGTATGAGGTCTTCCCGAATGATGTTTGTCTTTCCGGAAGCGATGGATCTGTTGCAGACTTTGGTGAGATCTCTTGCTGAATGCAGATGTCTGGACGATGAAATACCGATATCGGTGTGACTCCTGAGGGCTCGCCATGATGTCTGGCCGAAAAAGACTGTCTTGCTGATGCTTTTTTGTGATATCGATATAACTTTCGCATTTGATGTGAAGTCTTGCCGACAGTGGTAAGCTATGTCAATCACTGCTATAGAGCATAATCGCATCGAGGAGACACGACCAGTGTCTCACCAACATGCGATTCTATCTGAATGAACTTTGACCGCCTGGGATCTTGCGTGGCATATGTTCAACCAATCAGAGAGAACTAAAGGTGAACCATTAGCCATTTGACTGTTTGACTACCCCTGTGAATGAGATCAACAGAGCATGAACGACACAGACTTATTCTGAGATCAAAGGCAATGGAGAAGCTCGGTGGGCAATGGTGTGGGGATCTAATGGAAAGTTTGAAGCTACTTGTAGAGGAAGTCAACCTATGGAAAGATCTTGGGCAGGAAGCATAAGTCATCAATCTCATGGACAGCTATGAGGTCTACTAGCAAAAGGCAAATCGATATTAATGGTAGTCCTCCAGGGGGCATTCAAGGTAGCTCTTCAAGGAAGTTCGAGAGTGGACACAGAGGCTAGAGGTTAGTACATTAAATGCATGGTTGCAAAAGATCTGAAGGGCCATCCCTGGAGTGATATTTCACCGACGTGGACATGGAGGATGCACATTGAATGCATTAGCTTTATTTCCAAAATATCTGAGGGTCGACCCTTCTAAAAAAATTGATATTTTGTAAACCCTAAAACAAAGAGGCGACACTTTTAGTTTTCATATCTATGGCATTTTTGCCTCTTTTTGTAGATAGTTCTTACTCGCATATTTTATGCTTTTGTGACTTCTATAAGTCCTTAGAGGAGAATACTGAGTTTTCTAACTCATTCATGAACATTGTATGGTAGAGTTTCACTTTTGAAGATCAATAAAGAGAGCAATTTCTACCTTCTCAGTTATCTATTTCGTTGAGTGTGTTGGATGATTGATATATTTACATGTGAGTTTTTCTTATTCCTTGTTAATACGTCTCATTAATAGCACTTTCAAGTAGAGGAGATATGTATATTGCAGGTTATAGGTTATGCTAGTGATGCAAATAGTTTTATTTGTGAGGAGAACTTATCATCCTTCTAGGACTGTATGTATCGTAGCTTTCCTATGAAATGTTTATGTAGTATCATATGAGTATTGAGTTGTGCATATCAGCTTTTATTAGTTGATTGAAGCTGTGTGTTAAGTAGTTGTACATGTTTTGAGAAAATTTGGTGCATCACCATAGGATTTAATTTTCATTTTTATGCACTCCTTCTCCCTTTTACTTACAAAGATTAGTAGTTAAGTGATATTACCAGTTAGGAAGCCGACCTTCTCCGGAGGTTGACCTCTTTCTACAAGTAACCCACAGCTTTAGAGGTCTTGCCATGTTACACTGAGGTGCTGAACATCAGGTTCAACAGGGTGTAAATCTAAGTGCTAACAGTTTCTGGCACGCCCGTTGGGACTAGTTCCACATTATATTGTTGGTTTGGTATGCAACCAACAAGTTTCAGACTTTGCAGAAGTTATTTTAGCATACTTGGCAACTCCATAAAGAGAAAGAACTTCAAAATCAGTGCTTTTACAGTTTATGAGAAGAGTTCAAACAAGGAGCAACTCAGTTCTTTTTGAATATTTGTAGCTATCACCACCAAAAGACAAGGCAGGGTAATAGAAAGGATAGGGACAACATTTATTTATTCTAGAAGAACTAATTCTACTCTTCCACCTGTGAGATCTCATATTGCTGTCCCATTTTTTGTTTCACCTAGAGTGCAAGTAAACCCACCTCACCCATCGCCAATGGTTGCTCCCAGAAATTAGCCTTTTGTGCCATTTAATGGAGGTAGTCCATTAAATTTGTTACAACACAATGAAATTCCAATGGTAGCTTTGAAAAGCTTGCCAATTTTCACTGGGGAAGATCAGACTACCCCGATTGAACATATACGAGATGTTGCTTCCTTATGTGGTGTGCACCATATCACACAAGAAGATGTAGCTGTAAGACTACTTGCAGCATCATTCAAAGGAAGAGCATTACATTGGTTTAGGAGTCTTAGAGTAGGTTTAGTTGCCACCTGGGATAAGTTGGGTGACAAATTACACAGGCAGTTTCAGGATAGGTCTGATAATTTATCTTTGTTGGAGCAATTAACTACGCTTAAGAGGGCTCCTCAGGAGCAAATGAATGATTTCAATTTTAGATTTCAAAGAACCTGGGATAGAATCCGTGCAATAGTGAGACCACCTCCGGAATATGCATTTTTGTACTTTTTGAAAGCCCTTAATAGCGATATAGCCGTTATGATACAATCAATGGGGGGTGTTTCCCTACTGGATGCATTTGAAGTAGCAATTAGAGCCGAAAACAACCTAATACAAGTTGGTAAACTTGCTCCTAGGCCACCAATGCCTGTATTTCTAGATATTCATTTGAATATCCCTTTGCAGATACCACCTTTTGCACCTTTGCCACCTATTCCAGCAGCATCAGCCGCTGTTCCAGCTGCTGTAACACAAGAAACTGTTGTTTCAAGATCTTCAAATGAGTTACAGGAGATCAAAATTTTATTACAAACTTTTGGTAATAAGCTTGTGAGCTTGGAAAAGTAGCAATCATATAACAGGCCTTATCAACAACAGAATTCAGGTCAGCAACAACAATAACAAGGTAATAGATAGGCTTATCAAGGCAACTACCAGGGCCCAAGACAGAGTGTAAATACTAGACCTTTTCAGGCTTATGCTCCAACACCTGTTAGTGTAGTTAAGGATCTTGTCCCTATTCAAAACAAATTAGCAGTAGATTATGAGTGGTGCTACCCTTGTAACTGTTATCCACTGAAATTGCACCCTGTTGAACCTGATGTTCAACACCTCAATGTAACATGGGAAGACCTCTAAAGTTGTGGGTTACTTGTAGATAGAGGTCAACCTCCGGAGAAGGCCCGCTTCCTAACTGGTAATATCACTTAACTACTAATCTTTGTAAGGAAAAGGGAGAAGGAGAGCATAAAAATAAAAATTAAATCCTATGGTGATGCACCAAATTTGCTCAAAACATGTACAGCTGCTTAACACACAGTTTCCAATCAACTAATAAAAGCTGATATGCACAACTCAATACTCATATGATACTGCATAAATATTTCATAGGAAAGCTATGATACATACAGTCCTAGAAGGATGATAAGTTCTCACAACTAAAACTATTTGCATCACTAACATAACCTATAACCTGCAATATACATATCTCATCTGCTTGAAAGTGCTATTAATGAGATGTATTAACAAGGAATAAGAAAAACTCACATGTAAATATATCAATCATCCAACACACTCAACAAAATAGATAACTGAGAAGGTAGAAATTGCTCTCTTTATTGATCTTCAAAAGTGAAACTCTACCATACAATGTTCGTGAATGAGTTACAAAACTCAATATTCTCCTCTAAGGACTTATAGAAGTCACAAAAGCAGAAAATATGTGAGTAAGAACTGTCTACAAAAAGAGGCAAAAATGCCATATATATGTAAACTAAAAGTGTCGCCCCTTTGTTTTAGGGTTTACAAAATATCAATTTTTTTAGAAGGGTTGACCCTCAAATCTTTTGGAAATAAAGCTAATGCATTCAATGTGCATCCTACATGTCCACGTCGGTGAAAGATTTCTCCAGGGATGGCCCTTCAGATCTTTTGCAACCATACATTTAATGTACTAACCTCTAGCCTCTGTGTCCACTCTCGAACTTCCTTGAAGAGCTACCTTGAATGCCCCCTGGAGCACTACCATTAATATCGATCTACCTTTTGCCAGTAGACCTCACAGCTGTCCACGAGATTGCCGACTTCTGCTTCCTGCCCAAGATCTTTTCGTAGGTTGACTTCCTCTGCAAGTAGCTTTAGACTTTCCATTAGATCCCCACACCATTGCCCACCGAGCTGCTCCATCGCCTTTGATCTCAGAATAAGTCTGTGTCATTCATGCTCTGTTGATCTCATTCACAGGGGTAGTCAAACAGTCAAATAGCTAATGGTTCACCTTTAGTTCTCTCTGATTGGTTGAACATATGCCATGCAAGATCCCAGGCGGTCAAAGTTCATTCAGCCAGAATCGCATGTCGGTGAGACACTGGCCATGTCTCCCCTATGCGATTATGCTCTATAGCAGCGATTGACATAGCTTACCACTATCGGCAAGACTTCACATCAAATGTGAAAGTTATATCAATATCGCAGAAAAGCATCAGCAAGACAATCTTTTTTAGCCAGACATCATGGCGAGCCCTCAAGAATCACACCGATATCGCCATTTCATCGTCCAGACATCCGCATTTGGCAAGAGATCTCACCAAAGTCTGCAACAGATCCATCGCTTCCGGAAAGACAAACATCAGTCGGGAAGACCTCATGCCAAAGGCATGAACCTTTAGCAAGACACCATCAAGTCGGCAAGACATCTCCTTGAGTTCAAAACACTATGCCGATGCTAACTCCCTTCGGCAAGACTTCTCAGCGAGGCCATATGTTTCAGCAAGAGCTCATTGCACTTCGGGGAGACTTTGCTTGGTCACCGAGACATTACGACGAACTCAAAACTTTACGTCGACACCGTTTCACTTTGGCAAGAGTCCACCCTGTCGGTGAGACTTTTTCCCATCGCTATCCCCTGTCGCCAAGACTCTACTTGGTGGCCGAGACATTATGGCGAACTCCTTACTTTCACTGAGACTTCTTCTTATCGGCTAGACCTTTTGCTGAACTCCTTTCTTTTGGCGACACTAGCACTATGCAACGGTCGGCGAGACCTTAGCAGTCGGGGAGACATATAAAAACCCATGGCAAATAAAATGTCTGGCCGACCGGTGGATCCCAAATGAATATAACACACTGCCAGTCAGCAAGACATCTGAAAGGTCCCAGCGACCCTCTTCCCTAGGAGTTTTATGCCAAATCTGACTGAGGCAAGGCTTTCCAATAGACTTCCTTGTGAAATAGCATTAGATAGAGACCTTCCAAATGAAATCTGAACACCTGCACGCTGGGCTCAACCCTTATGCGAGCCACATTTAATCCACGTGCCGAATTTAAAACATAATTTCCCCTGACTGAGCCCATAGGTGAAAATTGGGTAACAGTAACCAACCTCACAATCAGGTCACTTGCTCAAACGGACTTATTAATCAAGCACTTATGGTACAGAATGCTTCATGTTCATAGCAGAATATACTCAATGATGCATCTCCACAACACCAAGATCAGCTTACCAATGATACTACCCTACTTAACTGGCAAGGTGAAGATTTCTCTGGATTGAATGAAGATAATTCTCCAGTTGTAGCTAACACAAGGGTGAAGAAAAGAGCTTTTGAGCTTGATTAAGCAGCTGATAAAGGAAAAGCAACAACTGCAGAACCATCTACATCTCAAGTGACTCATGGGTTGCAAAGAAATCAGCAACTCCCAGTTAAGGAGTAGCCACACTTGCAAGCCGATCATGCTGGCATAAAGGTACATAATAAAGTGAACCCAACTGTACCCTATAATATTCTTGATAGTATGAAAAAGATGAACGTTACGATGTCTATGTGGGATTCATTAGCTATCCGAGGTCAAAAAGATATGTTACAGTCAACCTTGTCAAATTTTAAAGTGTATGATGAATCTGAGTCTCCAATAGGTCAAGTCAAAACTGTGTTGACAAATAATCCTCAAGAAAATGATAAACCGCCCAACAAAGAGGCAGGAAAAGAAGTCAAACCACCTCCATTTTACGTGTCTGTGATCATAGGTGATAAGTTAGTTCATAACTATATGGTAGATAGTGGAGCTAGTAGCTCTGTAATGCCAAAGTAAATTGTTGATAAACTTGGACTAAAGTATCAGCCTTTAGAGAAAAGAGTGATTCAATTGGATGGTACCTCTGTTAATACATTGGGTGTTATTAAAGGCTTGAGTCTTACCCTTCATTCTTGTCTGAACTTTTCAATTCCTTAGGACATATGCGTTGTAGACCTCCCACCTTTCTTTGCTTTGTGTCTCTCAAGAGACTTTACAGCTAAAATAGGAGGTTATGTGTTAGCTGACTGGTCACATATGTTGTTTAGAACTAGATATGGAACCAAAGTTACCATTAAATCTAAAAATTTGGCTAAAGATCACATTGAGCCATATAACCCAAATCCTATCAATGTTGTTCCTACTGCTGCAGACACAAATTGTGTCATTTTTACTGACAATGAGCTAGCTGCCACTCAAGAACTTCAAGCAGAAGTTGTTCCTGATGTGCTGTTACATGAATGGGCGGCTGAAAATGTGTTAGACAGTCCTGAAGACCTTATTCAATATGCTAGTATGGGTAATTATGCGATGCTTGAACCTGATGCAGAGGTTCCAAACCTTGAAAAGGGTACAGATCAATTGTTGCAACAGCAAAGTGAACTCTAGGAAATGTTTTTTGATGGTTCCAGAAGCAAGAATGGAGCAGGTGGAGGTGCAATGTTGGTTTCTCCACAAGGTGATAAGTATTTTTCAGCTTTTCATTTTGCTTTTGCATGTTCTAACAACAGTGCTAAGTATGAAGGAATCATTCAAGGCCTTGAGTGGGAAAGGAAAAGAGGAATTGACTGTTTGAAAGTCTATGGAGATAGTGAATTGATAGTTAATCAGTTTAGAGGGCTAAATGCTGCCAAGAATGATGCTTTGAAGTCTTACAGAAATAGAGTATGAAATATAATTGAAGAATTTAATGGCTTCAATCTGATTTCTATTCCACAAAATCGGAATAAGCATGTTGATAGACTTGCAGCAATTGGAGCACAGTTTGATATCCTAGGCGATATTAAAAAAAATAAAATATCATAGTATGTTAAGGTGGTTATCAGGCCATCAATTCCTGATAACAACATTAACTGGTAGGTATTTGAAAGCGATGAACAGATTTTAACCTTTTTGCTCCAAGAAGATCAATTTTCTGTAGTGAACCAAGAAAAGATTAAACAACAGTATGATGATCAAGTGATACAGCTGAAGACAAATAAACTTCCCAAAGGGATGGTTACCTTGGAATCCATATTCAATTCTGATGATCAGCTTAAGAAGAATAAAGTCAGCATTCAAGTAAAAGAAGATCATTATGAAGAAGTGAAAATCTTTAAAGGTAAGCTTCTCAAATTAGGCAAAACCTGTTCAGTCGAAGATAAGAGAGCTTTCATTGTTTTATGCCGAGAGTATCATGATGTTTTTTCTTTGAAATATTTTGATTTAAGAGGGTTTGATCCTCATATTGTACAACATACAATTGAGTTAGAACCTGGTGCCAAGCCTGTTAGACAAAAATAGAGACCATTGAACCACAAGCTTGAACCTTTAATGATCAAAGAGCTGACCAAGTTAGTTGAGGGGGGTATCGTATTTCCAATTAAACACACATCTTGGGTTTCTAACCTTGTTCCGGTTAGAAAAAAGAATAGTGAGGTAAGATTATGTGTAGATTTTAGAGACCTTAACAGTGCGTCTTTGAAAGATCATTATCCCTTACCATCTATGGAACAAATTCTCCAAGCTGTTGCTGGTTCAGAGAGATTTTTCATCTGGATGGGTATTCTGGTTATAACCAAATTCTAGTCAAGGAGGAGGATCAGTATAAAACAACATTTACAACAAAATGGGGCACTGTGGCTTACAAGATGATGCCTTTTGGTTTATCTAACACTGGTGCCACCTTTCAACGTGCCATGGATATGGCGTTTCAAAATTTAATTCAAAAATTTCTGCTGGTTTACTTAGATGACATAACTGTATATTCAAAGAATGCAGATGAACACTTGTTACATCTCAAGCAAGTTTTTGAAAAATGTAGAGAATATGGAATATCTCTCAATTCGACAAAGAGTATTTTTGTAGTTCATAAAGGTAAACTGTTAGGTCACATAGTATCAAAAGACAGAGTTACCATTTATCCTGAAAGAGTTAAAGCTATAATTGAACTACCATTACCCAATCACAAGAATGGATTGCAGAGCTTTTTAGGGAGAATTAACTTTTTAAGAAGATTCATTCCTGATGTTGCAAATTTATTGCAGCCTTTGACTGCCATACTTAAAAAGAATGCAGTTTTCAGTTGGACTAGAGAAGTGAAACGTAGTTTTAAAGAAATCAAGGAAGCTTTAGCATCAGTTCCAACATTGGTAAATCCATATTTCTCTAAAGAATTCTTCTTATATGCTTTTGGCAGCGTTAGTTCAGTTTTTGCTATGTTGGTTCAGAAAAACAGTGATAATTTAGAGCAGCCAATAGCTTTCTTTAGTCAAGTACTTGATGATTATGAAGTGAAATATATATTTGTTGAGAGACATGTTCTCGCAGTGATCAGAAGCCCAAGGAAGTTTAAACCTCTAGTTTCAAACAATAAAATTCATATTTTGGTTGCACACCCAAGTGTGAAAGAATTTTTGTTGAACAAAGATCTGAGTGAGAAAAGAGCAGGGTGGATCACAAAAGTAATGGAATTTGATGTCAACATCAACATCACAAAACTTGTCAGAGGTAGAGGACTTTGTGAGCAACTTGCCTCAACCCCTGAAGATGTACATAAATTAGAAACCGGTGTTGTTTTAGCTAATACGGATGAACCTCAAAATGTTCAAGGTGCTACACCTGCATTAACAACAAGTTGGGTTCAAGAAATGACCCACTTTCTTCATACTGGTGAATGTCCACCAGGTCTAGACAGAGCAAAATGAAGATACTTCAGATTGCAATCAATTCCTTATGTCCTCATCGATAATATTCTTTTCAGGAAAGATCTGAATGGTGTTTTATTAAGGTGCATTGATGTTGATCAAACAAAAAAGGTACTTCATGAGTTTCATGATGGAGTTTTAGGAGGTCACTTTTCTCCAAGGACAACTGCTTGGAAAATTATGAGAGTTGGTTACTACTGGCCCAACTTGTTTAAAGATGCATATGCATGGTCAAGGAAGTGTATTAAGTGTGCTTTATTTGCAGGAAAGGAAAAGTTACCTACTATGCCTTTACATCCAGTTCAAGTAGAGCAACCCTTTATGAGATGGGGGATTGACTTTATTGGGCCAATTAATCCACCATCCAGTGTTGGTCACAAGTGGGTGCTTACTGCTATAGACTATTTCACACGATGGACAGAGACAACAACTTTGAAAGAAGCAAATGAATCTTCAATTTTGAGTTTTTATGAAGATATAATCACCAGATTTGGAGTTCCTGACTCCACCATTTCAGATAATGCCCTTGCTTTTGTTGGGTTAAGAGTCACAGATTGGGTTGTTAAACACATAATTCATTTGAATACTTCATCCAATTATTACCTGCAAGGTAATGGATTAGCTGAAAGTACAAATAAAAACCTGATCAGAATCATTAAAAGGACTATGGAAGAGAATCAAAGAATTTGGCATACCACGTTGAAATCTGTACTTTGGGTAGATAGAATAACCCCTAAGAGATCAGTTGGTAATTCTCCATATGTACTCGTTTATGGTAAAGAGGCCAGATTACCTATATTTGTAGAGCTTCCAACTTTAGACATTGTTCACTAGTTGGAGATGTATGAAGAATAGGACCCAATGTCCGTGAGATATGCAAAACTCATGGAGCTCAAAGAATCAAGAGATAAAGCAATGAAAACTTTGGAGTATCATCAACTCCAAATGAAGAAAACATTTGATAAGAAAGCTACAGTAAAAGTTTTTAAGGAAGGTGATATTGTTCTCAAGTGGGATGTGCTAAAGAGTGGTCCAGGCAAACATACAAAATTTGACCATTTCTGGGTAGGCCCTTTTGTTGTTACTAAATGCAAGGAGCATAATGCATTCTAGTTATCAAACACGGATGGAGAAAAGTTACCAATCCCAGTTAATGGGATTCAACTCAAACATTGTTTTGAGGTATGATTTATCATTGTACATATTAGGTTAGGTTTTATGCTTTCAATAAGTGCTTATGCACTTTAGTTTAGTTGTTGTTTCATTCCCTAAATGTTGTTCTAGCACAGTAAATAGTTTCACTTTGGTAGTTTCCTGTTTTCATAAATATCGAAGTAATCTAGTTCTTGAGTTACAAATGCGTTTGAGCCATGTACAAAGTTGATGTTTTAAGCCAACCTCTGAGTTATCAAGTGACTCCATGCGCAATGGACAAGTCTAGGCTATTGGTTTGCATATTTAGCAGGCAAACATCCAGCTGAGGTCGCCAGAAATGTTACCTAATTTTCACCTATGGGCTCAATCAGGCAGGGAAATCTATGTTTTAAGTGTTCATGAAGGCCAAACGGGGACATTGTTGTGCAGGATTAAATCATACACCCGATGATGTTTCTCAAGGAATTCTGTTAGAAGGCATACCTCATTCAGATCTGGCATAAAACTCCTCAAAGAAGAAAGTCGCCGAGACCAGCTGAATTTCTTGTCGACTAGCAGTGTGTTATACCCATTTGAAATCCTCATGGTTGCCAAGAAATCTTGGTCGCTGTGAAGTTTTATATCTCTCTCCACTTGGGATGTTGCGCCGACAGTTGTTCACAAGGGTGTCATCGGGGGGAAGGATTTGCTTTGGGATGATGTCTCTCTGACTGCATAAAGTCTCAACAAAAGGAGGCGTCATCGGCGTGATGTCTTGCCGACCCGGGGAAGTCTCGCCGAAGGTTTGTGGCCTCGCTGTAACGTCTTGCCGACCCGGTGGTCTTGCCGAAATGTTTGAGCTCGGGGAGAAGGTTTGCGCTCAACATGAGGTCCTGCTGACCGATGAAGGGTCTCGGCGAAAGGTTTGAGTTTGCTGTAATGTCTGACCGAATAGTCAAAGTCTTGGCGAAGGGGGTTTGCTTCGGGGAGATGTCTCGCCGACCCGATAATGTCACACCGATGTTTGTTCATGAGGGGATATCGATATGATTCCTGCCGCTCGCTATGATGTCTGGCCGACTCTTTGGAGTCTCACCGAAGGATTCTCCCTTCGGTGTAATGTTTTGAGCTCGATGAAAGGTCTGGCTGACAGGGCGAGGTCTCTCCGAAAGAAGTTGCACTCGCTGACAGAAGGTGGCTTCGGTGTAATGTCCTACTGACTATTGGTGGTCTCGCCGAAGCAGAATGAATTCTATGAGAGGTATTCCCGACTGGAGAAAGATGAAGGGCTCACTGTAACATCTTGCCGACTCGATGAAGTCTTGTCGATGGTCTGGTTGAAGTGCTATCTATTGTCAGGTGCTTTCGACAAGACCTCTTGCCAAAAGCAGTATATCTTGCCGATAGTCTGGACGATGACAAAGGCGATATCAGTATAACTCTTGTAGCTCACTATGAGGTATCGCCGATAGTGGTAAGTTATGCCGATAACTGCTGTGGAGCATTGTGGCATCGGGGAGACACAACTAGTGTCTCACTGACATGCGAGTCTGTAGGAATAACCTTTGACCATCTGGCGATCCCATGTGGCATTTGTTCAACCAATCAAAAGAAGCTACAAGCGAACCGTTGGCAGCTTGATCGGTGCCAAGAAGATCAACAAAACGTAAACAACATGGACTTACTCTGGGATCAAAAGCGATGGAGCAGCTCGGTGAAGCAATGGTGTGGAGATCTAACAGGGGAGGTCGGATGCTGCTTCTCGAAGATGGTCAACTTGCACAAAAATCTTGAGCAGGAAAAAGGCAGAAAGGGAAAAGCCTCAAGTCATGAAGACAGTTGTGGTGTCTACTGGCAAGTGGTAGATTAACATTTATGATTATTAGAACAACCACATTCAAGGCGGCTCTGATGGAAGTTCAAGGGTGGACATGGAGGCCAGAGGTCAATGCAATTATTCCAAAAGATCTTGAGGCCATTCTTTGAGTGATCCTTCACCGACATGGACAGTGGGGATACACATTTAATGCAGAAGTAACTCAATTAAAAAGATCTAAGGGAGGATCTTTCTAGAGGCTATAATTTTTGTAAGCCCTAGGGCAGGGGCCGACACTTTTTGTATATATGGAATTTTTTCTCTTTGAAAGGGAGTTCTAGATGATGCAGCTTTGGATATAGTGACTTTTACAGTCCTTTGGCATAGTTCTTGCATCCTTTTGTAACTCATGGAGATATGGAATATAGTTTACCTTGAGCGTTCTCTGGTTTTGATTCCTTACCATCTTGTTCTTACAGTTATCGTATGTTTTATGATTGATCAAGCTATCTTGTAAGCACTTTAGTTTAATTTTAGTTTTGTCTCATGCCTTATGCCCTTTTCTATAATTAGCATGTTCATTCAAGTTGTTGATTGTGCCAGTTAAATATAATCACTTGCTCAGTGTGAAGTTTCTTCCTTCTGCAAGTTAAAGTATTTGATCTTTCAGAGAAAATTGCATGAACATTACAGTAACAAGTTGTGTAAATTGAATTCTTGTTGGATTTCATTGTCCCCCTTTAATTTTGGTGTATCACTTATTTTCACCTTTATAGTTTTATTTATTTTAGCACTCTTTCTCCCTTTTCCTTCAAAAAGAATCAGTAGAATAGTGACACCATAGGAAGTCGGCCTTCTCCAGAGATTGACCTTTGCTTACAAGTAACCCACAACTTTAGAGGTCTTCCCATGTTACACTGAGGTGTTGAACATCAGGCTCAACAGGGTGCAAATCTAAGTGCTAACAGTAGGAACGAATCCATTAAGACATATCTCAGGATGTTGTTGGGACTTGTTAAAAAGATAGGTAGTTAATACTTTGGCCTTGTTTTCGACTATTTATGGTTAGAGTTTTGCAATTGTTTTTTTGAAAGTTCTAGCTTTTGATGTTTTCTTTGCTTGTTTTTTCAAAAGGTGAGTGTGACGATATGTTTATTATGGATGATGTCTTATTGTGAATTATGATGGCGAACATGGGTCTTTTTTATTTTTCTAAGTTTTATGATGTTGTTTTTGACATTTTATGGGGAATAACCTAGGGCCTCAGGGGCTCATCAAAGATAAGCCTTGCCTACATTGTACATGCAAAGGCTCGTAGTTCACTTGGTTTGAGTTTTTTTTACCTTTTCTATTTTGTGAATGTTTTTTGATTTTTGTATCTTTTGACTGTTTTTGGATTTTGTGTTTTTTGACAAAGTTGAAAGTAAAAGCATGCTGGAAACCTAAGGGGAATGACCTAGGGTCTTGGGGGCTAATGAGCCTTGCTTATGTTGTTTACACAGATACCATGTAGTTTGACCATTTGACTCAATGTATAAACTATTTTTGGGTAAACAACTTTGATAATCTAGATTGATATTACACTCCTGTGTCTAGAGGATATGTTGTGGGAAATCTACTTGAACTAGCTGTGAGATTCAAGAAAATGTTAATATCTTAGACTGTTTGAGTAAAGGAATAATTCGATGATGTTGTTTTGTTTTTGATGTTTTTCAAATATTTTTGTTCTTTTTGTTGTTTTGAATGTTTTTGGCTTTTTTACTATTTTGAATGTTTTTGGATTTTTGTTGTTTTCCATTGTTTTTAGTCTTTTGTTGTTTTCATGATCATGATAGGATGCTCAAAGATCTAACGCATGACTAGCTTTTTTAAACTTCCCCTAGTTGTGGAAAAGACTACTTTCCTTAATTAGTGACAAGCCATGGCTGGATACCCTGCTTTAATTATGAAATAAAATGGGCGGATGTCGTGGATAGTACAAATAGATAATGATGCAAGTTTATTCAAACATAGCACCTGTTTTCCAGGTTTTCACTATGGTACCTATTCTAAGAGTGCCACAAAGTTGTTTTCACTTAGAGAACGTTTTATTTCTCTTTACTATTTTTCTTTCTTTTTGATTTTCTTTTGTATTTTTAAATCCTTTTTCTATTTTTTTGGATTTTTACCCTTTTCTATGGGTTATTCTGACATGCTTCATGCGTAGAACTTCTTGAGGTGGTTGTTGTTCAGCGGTTCAGCTAAAGGTTCTCCTTCAGGAGTAGCTAATTGATATGCCCTAGAGCCATAGCTTGCTGTGATGACAAACAAGCCTAACCAATTAGGTTCAAATTTACCTTTTCCATCTTGATTGAGTTGTATTTTTTGATTCTCTTTGAGGACTGATTCACCAACTTGAAAGTTCTTGTCCTTGATTCTTTTTCATAGTTTTTCTTGAGCCGATTCTGATAAACCTACAAATGGTTTAACATGCTCAAACATTTTTCATCTAGGAGTTCTAATTCATTCAGTCTAGATACCATGTATTCTTCGTTGTTGACCATGCCTTTTAGTGAAAATAACAATGAAGGGATTTCAACCTCAATAGGCAAGACGACCTCTGATTCATAGACCAAGGAAAAGGGGGTGGCACCAATAGGTGTGCAAATACTAGTTCGGTAGGCCCATAAGGCTGGGTTTAGTTGCAAATGCCAATCACAACCGGCTTCATTAACAGTCTTTTTGAGTATTTTCAGTATGGTTTTGTTAGATGCCTTAGCCTGACCGTACCCTTGGGGGTAATAGGTGTAAGGAAATCAGAGGTGCGCAAGCAACTTTCCTAACCTCAAAACCATAGGGAAGTAGAAGACAATACTTTTAATTTTCAAATTACAATCCAATTAAGACACACATGAAAGATTTACAGAAATAGAAAAAATACTCAATGACAAATTAACACCAGATTTACGTGGGAAACCCTTTCGGGAAAAAACCCACCACACCAAGTCGAATCTCTTTGTATTTCAGTAATCAACAAATTACATGCAATGCAGAGACACAAATCTCTGGTATCAGTTTTATAGTTTCTTCATTCACTGTTCTTCCTGTTACAGAAATGCTCTCTCTAATTCTCTATCTTTTCCAACTCAGAATGTTATCCTTTAAATATTACCACATTCTGATTTTTGTCCTTTGTTCATCCTTATCCGCCATTACCCATCGTAGAAAGTTTCCATCCCATTGCAGAATTTTCCTTGCATACAGTTCAGCTCCAGCGTCACAGCTGTTGCAAAAATCTAACCGCCAACCATTTGAAATTCACTTCCTCTGATTGGTCCATGAGACGCCACATAGGAAAGTCAAACGGTCAATGAAACATTCAACTGAGTTCGTATGTCGGTGAGACACAAGAAGTGTCTCACCGATGCTCAATGGCTTCATATCGATATCGGCGTAAGTCCCAACAGTCGGCAAGATGTTATAACAAAAGACACAAGTCAAACTGAAACCATTGACATCCAATGCATTCCTATCGACAAGAGATTTCTCATCGGCAAGACTCATACCGATGCTCACAAGTCACATCGATTTCAACTTTTCCATCGGCAAGACTTTTCCATTCACCGAGTCTCCTCATGTTTCACCGAAGCACCTGACAGTCGGCAAGACATTCATCTTTCTCCAAGACTTCACTCTGAGCAAATGTCTTACCAAGTCGGCAAGACTTTTGTCTTTCGCTGAGACCTCACATCGAGCAACCAAGTCTTACCGAGTCGGAAAGAATTTTGACCTTCACCAAGACCTTTCACCGAGCGAACATGTCATACCAAAGACTATCGGTGAGACTCTCCACGTCGCCAAGACTTCATACCGATCGCCTTGAGCTACTCCGATGACTTCATTTGTATCCGCGTCGGCCTGACCTTCCATTCTCATTGGGAAATCTTACCAAAGCCCTTGTGTTAGCCCAATGATCTATCAATGAGACTCCCTTCAGTCACTGGGACTTCATACCGAGCGATCAAGTCACCCCAAAGACCCCAGTCACTATGAGTCTCCCCGACACTTGATAAGAAAACAACACTATCGGCCAGAGGTCTCCTACTCGACAAAAGGTCACAGTGAATGCTTCTAGTTACAATGATAACATCATTCCACAAGACATCTGCTTTGTCTTAGTGATATGAACATTTCAAGAGAATTCAGAACAGCTAGTCAGCCAGACATGATTAATGTCATAGCGACTTTTCCCTCCAGGAGTTTCATGTCAGTATGGATTGAGGCAAATATTCCAACAATCTCCCACTTGACGAAGACCTTACTGACAACTCTAGAGAATAATAAAACTATTGAAATTCATGTGCCAAGAGGCCCATCGAACTGGCACACCACCTGTATTTGTCTATGCTCACAGGCTTCGTCAATGCATCTACAACATTCTCCAGAGTATCCACTTTCTCCAAAGAGACCTTCCCATCCTCCACCATATCCCGTACAAAATGATACTGTACATCTATATGTTTTGTCCTGACATGGAAAGTAGGATTTTTTGCCAAACATATAGCACTCTGACTATCACAGTAAATTGTAATTTTTCCTGCATCAAAACCAATGTTAGAACACAAATGTTTTAACTAGATTGCTTCTTTACAGGCATGTGTAGCTTCCATGTATTCTACCTCTATAGTGGACAAAGCGACTATAGCCTGCCACTTGCTCATCCAACTCACTGCACCACCATTCATCATGAAAACATATCCATTGGTGGATCTTCTACTGCCAATGTCCCCTGCCCAATCAGAGTCCACATAACCTCGAATACTGAGAGTCCTCTGTGATTCAACCAAGTTCCCATGGTAACACAAAGCATAGTCTAAAGTTCCCTTCAGATATCTAAACACTCTCTTCACATTATCCCAATGTGTCCTTCTAGGATTAGCCATAAATCGACTAAGAACTCCCACTACTTGGGCAATGTCTGGCCTTGTACAAACTATTGCATACATAAGGTTTCAACCGCACTAGCATAAGGTACATTGGTCATGTCCTCTATCTCAGTAGGAGATTTTGGATAGTCTTCAATAGATAGCTTCATTCCTTGCAAAAATGGAACAACTAGCTGCTTGTAATCAATCATACAAAATCTCTCTAGAACAGTAATGATGTACTTACTCTGACTGAGCCAAAGTTTTCTATTTTTCTTGTCCCTAGTTATTTCCATTCCCAGAATATACCTTGCTACACCAAGATCTTTCATTTCAAACTTTGTAGACAACTGAGACTTAAGATTAGAAATCATTAGCTTACTATTGCCTATGAACAACATATCATGAACATAAAGAGCAATAATAAGAAGTTGATCACTTTCAGCTTTGTAATACACACAGTGATCAAATTTTGATCTTACAAATCTTAATGAAAAAATAAAAGTGTCAAAATTTTGGTACCACATTCTAGGAGATTGTTTTAATCCATACAGATATTTCTTCAACTTGCAAACCAGTCTTTCTTTACCTTTTTCCACAAAGTGCTCCGGCTGGGACATATAAATTTCTTCTTCAAGATCACCATGAAGAAACGTTGTCTTCACATCCATCTATTCAATTTCTAAGTCATACGCTACTGCAAGTGACAAAAGAAATCTAATAGATGTCAGCTTAGCTATAGGAGAAAAGATTTCTCCATAATCAATTCCCTCTACCTGGGAATAACCTTTTGCAACCAGCCTCGCTTTATATTTTTCTACACTGCCTTCCAGACCAATTTTCTTTTTAAAAACCCATTTGCAGCCCACAGCTTTTCTGCCTTTAGGCAATGGCACCAAACTCTAGGTATCATTCTTTTCTAATGATGCCATTTATTCATTCATGGCTTCCAACCAAGAGTTTGAATCAGACATTTTAAATGCCTCTTTCACAGTCCTAGGTTCATTAGTGCTAGAAATTAAAGCATAGGCACAAGTAGATCTATCAAAGAAAACCCATACCTTTCAGGTTGCTTTCTTTCATGAGTTGACCTCCTCACAGGTTGAGGCTAAGGTGGTTCTTCATCTTCTTCAGAACTTTTAGAGCTACTTGAGCTCTCCTCAGTATCAGGTACATTTTGATTTTTCAATTTCTCTTTATCTGGAGTCAGAGGAATTTCTGCTACATCCTTTTCATTTTCTCTCTCGATTTCTCCTGATCAGCGGACGAAGTGTAGAAGGCTTCAGCTCACGAAAGATATCACTTCTATTGTACAAAACCTTCTCAGTCTCAGGATTCTAAAGCTTGTATCCTTTTATGCCAACGCTATAGCCAATAAAAATACACTTTACAACTTTGTTTTCCAACTTAGATATTTTTTCAAATGGCACATATGCATATGCCTCACAGCCAAAGACACGAATATGTCTCAGAGAGGGCTTCTTTCCAGAACATGCTTCCAAAGGGGGTCTTCAACAAGAGCAGAAGTTAGGAGAATGATTTACCAAGTAACATGTTGTAGAGACTGCCTCGTAACTTCTCCTCCAAGCCAAGATCAAGTAGCATACTTTGTGCTCTTTCCATTACCGCCCCATTGAACCTTTTCAACAACTCCATTTTTCTCCAAGTAGAGTGTAGGGTGTAGTTATGTCTTTTAATCCCATGATCTTCAGACAAGCCTTTTGAATTCATCCAACAAAACTCACCACCATTGTCGGCCCTTAAACATTTTATTTTCCTACCACCGATTTTCAACAAGGTTTTAAATTCTTTAAACTAACTGAACACTTCTAATTTACTTTTCAGAAAATATACAAATGCTCTTCTTGAATAATCATCAATAAACAATACATAGTATCTTGATTTAGATAAAGAAGAAACATTCACTGGACCAAACACATCAGAATGTATATAATCAAGCAAACTAGAAGATTTGTGAGGACTGGAATAAAATGAAACACGGTGTTGT
Organism: Sequoia sempervirens; assembly: GCA_007258455.2. Lineage (NCBI taxonomy): Eukaryota > Viridiplantae > Streptophyta > Pinopsida > Cupressales > Cupressaceae > Sequoia > Sequoia sempervirens. The sequence continues at coordinate 111,595 of VDFB02019901.1, read as the reverse complement.
TTACCATATATGCAATGTTCACAAAATTCAAACTCAAGGTTACAATCTTCAAGCCCTTCTACCAGGTTTTTATTTTTCAAGGTTTTTAAACCTTTCTCACCAATGTGGCCTAGCCTATGATGCCAGAGCATTATCTTTTCTACTGGAAGTTTAACCTCCATGTATTTTATACCATTAATAACGTTTCCCTCTTTTCGTCCATGAGTAGCTTTCTATGACTTCACAGAGACACTATTGCATTGAATAGCTTGTGCATCCAGCTTATACAAGGAACCAATATGAGCACCCCTTGCTAACACCATAGAGCCTCTAGTCATCTTGCAGCCATTTCTAGAGAACGTGACATGCACCCCAATATCATTCAGCTTGCTTACAGAAAGTAAATTACAAGCCAGACCTAGTATATGCATCACATCATTGATTCCCTTCACTCTTCCATCAAGGAATTGAATTCTGACGCTTCCATAGCCAACAATTTCCAAAGATGAATCACTTGCCAAATACACCTTTCCACCATCATAGTTTTCATACTTCGTGAACCAATCTCTATGAGATTTCATGTGGAAAGGTGCTCTAGAATCAATCATCCAAACATCATTAGATGCCCGCATAGCCAAGGCTGCAATGAAGGCATCTGCATCACTCTGAGAAGAATCATTTTCAGAAGAGGTCTTCTTCTTCTTCTTCTTCTTTTTCTCCTCCTTGCAATCCCTTTGAACATGACCAGGTTGCCCACAATTCCAACATTTCACCTTGGACTTCTTGCCAGGAGACTTTGATCTCCCTTCTGATTTTGATCTGGATTTCTTGTCCTTCTTCTTGCCTTTCTCCTTCGATCTGCCTCTAATAGCCAGAGCCTCCTTTGCCATCTCAGAAGATTTTCTTCTCATCTCTTTCGACAACAAAGAAGCAACAACATCTTCCATCTTGAAAGTGGATGTTGTACTCCCAATAGCCATCACCAGATGATCCCAAGAATCTAGCAAAGAAGATAGCAGCAACATGCAGCGATCTTCATCTTCAATCATCACACCAACAGATATTAACTGAGCAATCAGCATGTTGAATGCATTCAAATGATCAGCAACAGATCCTCCCTCCTGCATTCTCAAAGAGTACAGCTTCTTCCTCAAGAACAATTTGTTCACCAAGGACTTGCCTTGATAAATACATGCCAGTCTTTTCCACAAGGAAGATGCAGTCTTTTCTTCATGCATGTTCAAAAGAACAGAGTCTGCCAAACAGAGCCTTATCAGCCCCTTAGAATTTCTATCTGCAAGATCCCAATCCTCTTGCTTCATGCCTTGAGGCATCGTTCCAGACACATCAAGCCACAAATCATGATCCACTAACAGATCTTCCATTTTGAGTTTCCACAACTCAAAATTGCTACCATTGAATTTCTCTATTTCCATCTTCCCAGATGTGCTCGCCATCTTAATTTGTAATTAAACTATCAGACCTTTACCAAACTCCCACTGAAAAAGAATTGACACAAAAAACCCAACCCTCTCACAAGGATAACACAACTGGCCAGGCTCTGATACCACTTGTAAGGAAAGCAAAGGTGCGGAAGCAACTTTCCTAACGTCAAAACCATAGGGAAGTAGAAGACAGTACTTTTAATTTTCAAATTACAATCTAATTAAGACACACATGAAAGATTTACAGAAACAGAAAAAATAATCAATGACAAATTAACACCAGATTTATGTGGGAAACCCTTTCGGGAAAAAACCCACCACACCAAGTCGAATCTCTTTGTATTTCAGTAATCAACAAATTACATACAATGCAGAGACAACTCTCTGGTATCAGTTTTACAGTTTCTTCATTCACTGTTCTTCCTATTATAGAAATGCTCTCTCTGATTCTCTATCTTTTCCAACTCAGAATGCTATCTTTTAAATATTACCACATTCTGATTTTTGTCCTCTGTTCATCCTTATCCGCCATTACCCATCGTAGAAAGTTTCCATCCCATTGCAGATTTTTCCTTGCATACAGTTCAGCTCCAGCATTGCAGCTGTTGCAAAAATCTAACCACCAACCATTTGAAATTCACTTCCTCTGATTAGTCCACGAGATGCCACATAGGAAAGTCAAACGGTCAACGAAACATTCAACTGAGTTCGCATGTCAGTGAGACACAAGAAGTGTCTCATCGATGCTCAATGGTTTCATATCGATATCGGCGTAAGTCTCAACAGTCAGCAAGACGTTATAGCAAAAGCCACAAGTCATACCGAAACCACCGACATCCAATGCATTCCTATCGGAAAGAGATTTCTCATCGGCAAGACTCATACCGATGCTCACAAGTCACATCGATTTCAACTTTTCCATCGGCAAGACTTTTCTGTTCGCCAAGAGGTTTCATCGAGTCTCCTCAAGTTTCATCGAAGCACCTGACAGTCGGCAAGACATTCGTCTTTCGCCAAGACTTCACTCCGAGCAAACAGTCTTACCGAGTCGGAAAGACTTTTGTCTTTCACTGAGACCTCACATCAAGCAACCAAGTCTTACCGAGTCGGCAAGACTTTTGACCTTCACCAAGACCTTTCACTGAGCGAACATGTCATACTGAAGAATATCGGCGAGACTCTCCAAGTCGCCAAGACTTCATGCCAATCGCCTTGAGCTACTCCAATGACTTCAATTGTATCCCCGTTGACGTGACCTTCCATTCTCGCTAGGACATCTTACTGAATCCCTTGTGTTAGCCCGATGATCTATCGATGAGACTCCCTTCAGTCACTGGGACTTCATACCGAGCGATCAAGTCACCCCGAAGACCCCAGTCACTATGAGTCTCCCCGACACCCGATAAGAAAAAAACATTGTCAACCAGAGGTCTCCTACTCGACAAAAGGTCACAGCAAATGCTTCTAGTTACAAGGATAACATCATTCGGCAAGACATCTGCTTTGTCTTGGCAATATGAACATTTGAAGAGAATTCAGAACAGCTAGTCGGCCAGACATGATTAATGTCACAGCAACTTTTCCCTCTAGGAGTTTCATGTCAGTATGGATTGAGGCAAATATTCCAACAATAGGGCATGGAAAAGTGATGGTGGATAGAAAATTGGGAACAAAGCTCTTAGACATCCTGATTTTTGAATTGGGTCCCATTATTTGTTATTATTGTTTGGGGAATTCCATACCTGCAGATGTGATAATTCAAAATGAATTTTGATATCTATTTTTCGGTGATATAGGTCAATGGAATTGCCTCTATCCATTTAGTGAAGTACTTTGTTACTGTGATAATAAATTTGTGCCCATTGGATGAAGTGGGTGATATCTTGCCTACCAAGTCTAATCCCGATTGGGAGAAAGGCCATGGTGTGGTTATAGGTCTCAATTCTTGTGATGGTGCATGAACAAGGTTACTGTGTTGCTGACATTGTCAACACTTTCTAGAATACTATATGCATTCCTGTTCCATGGAGGGCCAGTAGTATCCAGTTTCTGAGTAGTTTCTGGACTAGGTTAAGTCTGCTAGAGTGGGATCCTCAAATTCCTTCATGAACCTCTTGTAAGGCTATTTGTGCTTCTTTTGCATCAAGGCATCGGAGTAACATACCATCTAGACTATGACAGTATAGGGTATCTCCTAAGATGGTAAAACAAGAAGTTCTACAGGTAAAGGTTTTCTTTTGAATGGTCATTAAGTCAATGGGTATGGTACCATGTTGGATGTAGTCAAAGGTATCTTGGTACCATGGGGAATTAGGACCAACAACAACACATACCAATTCTGATTCTAAGATGTCGAATGCTGGTGCCAACAACTATTCCATGAGGAACTCATACTTAGGCACGTTCTGTGGAATATCCAATAGTGAGCCTATTGTTTCCATTGCATTGACAACTCTGTTATTGATTCAAGGGATTTGCTCAAAGTTTATTCTGACGAAGTATTCCTTGAAGCTATCCACCATCCTTTTATATGGCAACAATTTTTTATCTTTTGTCTAGTACTCATTGTTCACTTGTCTGATCACTATTTGAGAGTCTCCAAAGACCTGTAGCTCTTTTATTCTCCATTCAATAGCCATTTTCAACCCTGTGATAAGAGCTTCACATTATGAGATGTTGTTCGTGCATGGGAATGCAATCCTGTAGGCCTTGGGTATACTCTCTCCTTGTGGTGTGAGAAATAGAATACCAGCTCCAAATTCGTGTTGTGTATGGGACCCATCAAAGTATAGAGTCCATTGGTCTACTTGCTCTATCATCAAGATAATCTCATCTGGAAATTCCACTATGAGAGGTTTATGATCATCTAAGGGTGTTTCAGTCAATTGGTTTGCTGTAATTTTTCCTTTGATAGCTCTCTTATCTACATACTCTATATCAAACTCACTTCGAATCTTACCCATTTGGCTATTCGGCCTGTTAGGGCTTCCTTTGCTAGTAAGTACTTGAGTGGGTCTATCTTAGAAATCATCTTGGCCTTTCTGTTCAGGATGTAGTGTCTTAGATTTTGTGTTGAAAATACGACTGAGAGACAAGCTCTTTCAATGAGTGAGTAGTTTAGTTCATAGCCCACCAGTTTTCTACTGATATAGTAGACTACCCTTTCTTTATTGTTATTATCTAGCTGGGCGAATAGAGCTCCCAGTGTTGCCTGTGTGGTAGACATGTAAAGTATCATCCCCTTTTTTGGGATAGGTGGCATGAGTACAGGAGGAGTAAGTAGGTACTCCTTGACTTGTTGGAATGCTTGGTGACATCTCCCATCCCACTTGAAGGTGATGTCCTTATGTAGGAGATGAGTGAAAGGGTGACATTTGTCTACCATTTGTGCGATAAATTACCTAATGGATTGCAGTTTCAATTGTAGGCTCCTCAACTATTTTAGTGTCTTTGGTGGAGGAATTTCCATTATTGCTTTTACTTTGGCCGAATCTACTTCAATCCCTCTTCTTGATACTATGTATCCTAACATTTTTCTAGATGTTACCCCGAATACACATTTCTTAGGATTGAGTCTTAGATTGTACTGTTCAAGATGATCAAATACCTTGGCTAGGTTTGTCAAGTGGTTTTCCCTTTTGACTGATTTTTCTAGAATGTCATCCACATAGTCCTCCATGATTGTGTGTAGCATGTCATGCAATATTGTCGTCATTGCTCTTTGATATGTCACTCTTGCATTCTTTAGACCAAAGGGCATTACATTCCAACAGAATCTTCCCCAAGCACAAGTAAATGTCTTTTTGTGTTGGTCATCTAGAGAGATCTTTATCTAGTTGTATCCGGAGAAACCATCAATTAAGGATAGCATCTCATGCCCTAATGTTAGATCTGCAATCATGTCGATACTTGGTAATGGAAATTCATCCTTTGGACAGGCTTTGTTCAAGTCTCTGAAGTCTGTGCATATCCTTATGCCCCTAATAGGTTTGGATACTGGTACTAGATTTGATATCCATTGTGGGTAATTGATCAGTCTAATGAAACCCACATCTAGTAGTTTCTTTAGCTCTACTTTTACCAATAATGCTATTTGTGGATGCATTTTTCTAAGTTTTTGCTTGATAGGCTTTGCTTTAGGCATTACAGCTAGATAATGTACCACTAATGTTGGATCTAGTCTAGGCATGTCAGCATAGGTCCATGCAAAATTTATCTTCCAGGCGTTGATGAAAGCTGTGAAATTGTCCTTTTCTTCTGGGTCTAGTGATGCAACATGGTAGGTTATCTTGGGGTCTTCTACTGTGCCAATATTTATGGGTTATGTTTCTTCTACTAGCAATGTTGATCTTTCTTGATATTCTGATATGGGGAGATTGAATCTTCCATCCTCAGGTGCCTCTGAGAGGTTTTCACCTTTGGATGTGTCCTTTATTTTTCTATTTTCAGAATCTGATAGAGCCACAAAGTGGTTTTATCTAGGGGACCATATTTTTATGTTCTTTCTTTCATTTTTGTAACTGAAAGATTCAATCTCTCCACCAAAGTATGCTTCCAGTTCCAGTTCCATGTCTGTTCGAAGTCCCATGAACTTCGCAATTCCCTCATCATTCTGGAATTGATCCAGAACAGGTGCATGTTGTTGATCCCAATCTATGAGTTGCGGGTACTAGAGTGTGAGGTTATCATCTTGATCCACAAAGCCTATGGTAGTGGATGAAAGGGTCAGTATGGCTCAGGTGTCTTTTTCCCACTGAGTGTCCAGGTCATCATTGCTAGAAGTGGGAGAATCATATCTGGTGACAAAGGAAGGGGAAACCCACGTGTATTCATTAGAGTCTGTACTAGAATTGTAGTAGATGTTGGGAATGGTTTGAATATGTTGGAGAGGGAACCTATCACTGCTAAGGTTATCAAATAAGTCTTCAACAGATAAATCATTGTCTAAGGTATGATAGGTATCTAGTGCCTTGATGCTAGCAAAAGTTTCTCGCTTCTTCCAAGAGGTTCGTCCAGTTTTTGGAATAACCATGTCTTTTGATTCATAACCTAGCCCCATATTCTTCTTCCTTTGTTCTACTATAATAGGTTCTAACCGGCCTTGTTTGTGTAGCCCCAAGCCACCTTTTCCATTATATCCCATCTGTTTAACTAATTGATAACCTCTAGTAGTAGGGTCAAAATTAGGTTCCGGATTTTCTGGTTCTTCTTTGTCCTCCTTGTAGATCATAGATAAAAAGTCCTCAAATATTTCTTCATCTTGCATGTCTCCCCACTTAGTGAAGATAGTGGGTTTGGAAATCATTTGTACTATCTTGATTTCTTTTGGAACTATGTATACTTTGGGTGTTGGTGAAAGGATGTCGATACATAATGCTTGGTTGAAAAAGTAATTCTCGTTACCCTTGTCAAGTACCTGAATCTTGAGGTGTTCTTGGTTGAGGTGGATGGAAGTGTTGAAGGGTCAACATAAGAAAATGAGTTGAATGCTATGCCATTGCTAGGCACACATTGGATTTTGTTGTATTTCTCCTCTAACTTGGCACATAAATGAAAACGCTCAGGATCAACATATAGTGTTACCTCTTTTCCTTCATGGGGGAATTTTAGGCATTGATGAAAAGTGGAAGGGACTGCTTGTAAGGCATGGATCCAAGGTCGTCCCAATAGGAGGTTGTATGGTAGTTCAAGATCCAGTACTTGATAAGTGGTTTATGTTAGGGTTGGCCCTATCTGCACTGGTAATCTAACCGTTCCTTCATAATTTCTTTTGAGATCATCGTAAGCCCTTATTTTGATACTTTTTCCTTTGTCAATCACATCATTAGAATACCCCAATTGTTTGACAAATTTTAAGGTACAGATGTTTAAAACTGTGCCATTATCTATCAGTACCCATTTGACCATGGTTTTATGAACACCAACCTCTATGTAGAGGGCTTAGTTATGGAATTTTCTTTGGGGTAGATCTTTCTCAGAAAAGATTAGGTGATTAATTTGTGTGATTTTACCAACAATAACTTGGAACTGACTAGGATTGAGGTCATCAAGGACTATTGTTTCCAATTCCTTTTCAAGTATTTCCCTATGGGCAAGTGAAAGTTTTAACAACTCTAAAATTGAGATTAAGGCAGGTGTTTTCTTTAATTGTTCCAAAATACTATAGTCACTGGGTGACTTGATTGCAGGTTTGGGTGGTGCTCCATGAATTGTAACTCTTCCTCGGCGGGTGGTTATGTTACAGTTATTTTCTCCTCCTCGTAGAGTCACTACATTCACCCTATTATCATCAACTTGTGAGATGGTTCCTAAAACTGCGTCCCCATATGTGTAATTAGAGTTATGGTACTCTTGTTTCTTTCCTTTGTCATTCCCTTTGGCATGGTTTGGGATTGGGTTTGTGTAAATTTGCAGGTCCTTATTCCCAGGATGATGTTCGACATCTACCTCCCCTTTGTCTATTAAATCTTGGATAAGGTGCTTGAGTCTCATGCAGTTGTTTGTGGTGTGTCCTTTGATCATGTGGAAGTCACACAAGTCCTTGTTATACCACGGTGTTTTGAAACTAGGTTCCTCATAGTTTTGTAGATCATTAGTTTTGAGGAGGTTTTGTCACACTAGTTTGTGCATGATTGTTTCTAATGACTCACCTAGAACTGTGAATTTCCTTCTTGGTTGATCATACTGCCTCTGTTGTCCCCCCTGATTCATTTGTGGGTTCACAACCTGATTGTTCTTGGGATAGGTATTTTGGTTGTTTTGTGCATTGTTTGGAACATAGCTTGTTTGTGCTACCTGTGGTTTTTTTGGAACTGTGTTTTGTGATGGCCATAGTGTTCTAGCATCAACCACTCCATCATTTGTGACGTTTTTGTTTTTAGCCCAAACTTTAGGTTTCTCATTTGAAGTAAATGGACTGTCTTTTGAGCTATTTATTTTAAGGGCACCTGTTGCAATGAGCGATCTTTCAATATTCAATCCCTTCTCAATGGTTTCTTCAAAGTTTGTTGGACATAACATTGTGAGCCGATAATTGATCTTAGGTAAGATGTTGGTAATGAATATGTCTACCAATTCCTTATCGGGAATGGGCCATTTACATCTACTAGCCTTGTGTTTCCATCACTGTAGATAGGAGATAAAAGATTATCCTTGATTCTGTTTGATTGTGGACAAGCTTGTAATGGTGACATCTTGTTCAATGTTGAAGGAGAAGTGACTTATGAATTTGTTAGACAATTCATAAAAGTTTCTGATTGCTGGTGTCAAACAAGTGAACCATTCCATAGCATGGCCGGTAAGGCTACGTGGAAATAGTCTCATGAGGTATGAGTCATTGTGTCGTACTTCCATGCATGATACCAAGAAATATAGTATATTCTCTACTAGATCCCCTATTCCTTTATATTTTTTGTCAAACCTAGGTATTTCAAAATTCTTTGGAAAGGGTATTGTAGTGACAGATTGATCGAACAGGAATGGGCATATCTCTTGGATAGTATAGGTTTTCTTTTGTTTTTCTAGCTCTCATGCCTACTACCTATTGGGTGACTACTTCTAGCTTCATTTCCATGTCCATTTTTGGCATGTTTGTTTGTGAGTTCTATGTATAATAACCTTGTTGTCTCACCATATTTGGGTCGTATATCAGATATTGTGAAGGTATGAGACCTCGGTAACCATTTTGGTCATATATTGGGTTAAGTCCTTGATGGTTGTAAGGAGGGTTAGCTCCTTGTTGCTGAGATGAAGTGTATTGAAGGTTACCCTATTGATGCATTATTGAGACACCTTGTTGGAAAGACAACTGAGGAATGGCACTCTGAGGCACACCTTGTTGCTGGGTAGGACTAAAATGAAGGTTACCCTGTTGATGCATTATTGGGACACCTTGTTTGTAGGAAGACTGAGGAAGGCCACTCTGTGGCACACCTTGTTGCTCGACAAGACTAAACTGAAGGTTACCCTGTTGATGCGTTATTGGGATACCTTGTTGGTAGGATGACTAAGGAGGGGCGCTCGATGGCACACTTTGCTGCTAGGTAGGACTAAACTGAAGGTTACCCTATTGATGCATTATCGAGACACCTTGTTGATGAGTTGACTGAGGAAGAGTGCTTTGTGGCATACCTTGCGGTTGGTATTGTTGGTTCAGAATGGGACCATATGGTCCACCTTGTTGGTGGTACTGATTGTTCAGAGGGGGACCTTGTGTTCCACCCTATTGAAGGTATTGAATGTTTTGATATGGGTCCATGTTTGAGGTATTCTGAGGTATATATTGTCTGGGAGAAGGATTGTTGTTTGGTGGTTCATACTGTGATGGTCCTCCTTGATATAATTGTGCTACTGCTGCTTGTTCAACCTGAGTTGGTCTTCTGACTAAGGGTTTCTCTTTGGGTTGACCATCATTTTGTGAGAACATCGATGGCATGTTTGGCATCTTTAGACGTTCAATTATCTATCTTACAACCGAGTTATGCCCTAAGGGAATAAGGTTGACATCTTTGAGAGCTTCTACATTGAAATCCACCGGTAATTTAGCACCACTTTGTGCTAACTTGAAAAAATGGGAGTTTGGATCCTTTCTCAACAGCTTGTCCATTAGTTTAAGAACCTTGGGGTTGTTGGGATGTTTGAACAGTTCATCCTCATTTATTTATTCCTCTGTGTCTACCTCCTCTATGACCACTCTGTTTGGGTCTTGGTTATTTTGTTCAATTACCTCCTTTTGTGTGCGATTTAGTTCCTCTTCATTGAAGGTATTTCTATACATAGGCCTCTTTTGTGGTGTTTCAAGATCATTTGGCCTATATCCCCAAGGGCTACTTTCATCGTTTATGGCATTGGTTGGTGGGATGCTAGTGTTGGTTTTGTTTGCTTCCATTTTCTTTCTGTGTTGTGACCTTGTGGTTGTCATAAACAATTTGGATCTCAAGGTAGGAAAAATGGGGCTAGACCTCTAAAGTTTTCAAATCCAACATTGACCTAAACAAAAGGGTAGATTTAGGTATGTGAATCTAGATTTCCTCTCTAGATAAGTTCAGTATCATAGAAAAGACCTAGGTTTTGACAAAAAAATAACATGTACAAATCTGGATCATTCTTGGAAGCACGTCTATAAAAATTTTCCACTAGTTTGTTTTTGTTTTTGTGTAATGAGACAAGGTGTTTCCTAAGAGCTTTTGGTTTAAGATGCCTAAGTTGAGAATAATGACCTGTAGTCTTTACTTTCAGGATCCTAACTCTGCGTGAAATCATGGATGAATGAGGATGTTTATTTCCAATCGAGGGGTGGTAATACGGGTCTCTTAGCTGCTATGTCTACTTTCTCTTCTTCTTCGTCTAAGATGATGGATGCAGTGAGAAATTGGTGGGGTGTTTCATTTTTCTCAAAAATAAATGTTCTCAAATTGTTGATGATGTCAGTTTGGGTACCTTCAATATGTGTCACCTGGTTGAAAGATTGGTGCGGCTAGCCCTAGTTGTTGAACGGGAGTTGTTGGCCTCCAAATGTTCATAAGGTATGTTGGTGTTGTGAGATGGTTTATGGTGTTCACTATCCTATCATAAGGTCACTCAATACCTATTTCCAAGTGGAAGGTAGTAACATGGGTCTTCCAACTGCTATGTTTTCCTTTTCTTCCTCTTCATTTAAGATGATGGATGCAGTGAGAAATTGATGGGGTTTTTGTTTTTCTCAAAAATGAACGTTCTCAAACTATTGATGATGTCGGTTTGGACACTTTCAATATGCGTAAGGCTAGGTTGAATAATAGGTGCTACAAGGCCCAATTGTTGAACAGGAGCTATGGGTCTCCAAATGGTCATAAGGTGTGGTGGTATGGGGTGGTTTGTTATGAAACTCAAAAACCCTAAAGTTTGGGTGTTGTTTTGGAATGCAACTACTTTTCAAAAATCAAAATGCTAAAAAACTAGGGTCGATGTTCCACTTCCTGATCTAGAGGATATGTTGTGGGAAAGATACTTGAACTATCAGTGAGTTCCAAGTAACTATTGATATCATAGATTTTTTGAGTGGAGGAATGATCCTAATGTTTTGTTGGATTCTGATTTCAAATAAGTAGTATGGGAATAATGAGTGATAGACTTTGTGACCAATTTGGTTTTCCAAGTATCTTGTTCAAGTAATGACCTAAGTATTTTAGCAAAAGTATTGGAATGGCAATTTGTAACCTCTTTGTGTTCTTGAATATGGAAAGTGATATAATAGCACTGGACTGACTCACAAGCATGGACTTTCTGTGACCTGAATGTCTATAGCTTAAGTTGTGAAATCGCAACACCCAACCCATAGTTACCAAAGTGTTTACTTTGATCAATGCAACATAAAAATAAATCAAAATGTTCAGAAACCTTTAAGGATAAATCCTTTCAAGGAGTGCAAATATAAGGATTTTTTTGCAAGTATACACTAACTCAAAGGGTTTGTGATTTGACCATCTTGTTCAATGTTTGTTTTGATGTGTTCTTTTTCTTTAAATCAAACACAAAATTTGATGTCATAATTTTTTTTTGAATGTAATTAGATTATTTTAACATTAACAAATAATTACAACCCAAGTGGAGAGAAACCATCCTCTTAGGTGGGCCTACCTCATGCTCCGAAGAGATGATTTTACAAGCGACTTATGGCACAGGCCTGTAGTCAGACTTGGCAAGTAAATTATGATGCACCACTTTTAGAGAATGTTTTGGATAAATAGGGTGGCTTCTAAAACAATTGTCTCTTAGTCATGTTCTGGGGATATTATTTTTCAGGTACCTACACATGCGGCATTTTTTTCAATTAAGAACCTTCCAGCCCTTTCGGGTTTTTATGCATCACAAGGATACTGAGGAAGAATATATCGGTATAGGACATTCACACCCGACGAGTGATGAACTTTCCTCACACTCAAAAAAGATTTATATAGCGGTCCAGAATGAAAGTACCGCTTGGGTCGCCTATGAGTTCTCCAGCGCGGGATGTACCTCAATAGGCAAGCCCTCTAAGAAGGTAAAACTTTAAAATAAATGCAAAGCTCAAAAATGTTCTTCGCTCACTCAAGATCACCAAAATGGTACGAGGGGAGAAGACAAAACACTTTAGCTTGCCAATCAATGCATGCACATAAGACAATTCATCGCAAATTGATTCATTTTAAACACCTCGAGCGGTGTTATCCCCAAGAATATGTGAGTAAAAATGAAATGTTCTTTTTATCTTTCCACCAATTGAAATGTTCAGGACATCAAGCAATTAAGATAGCAATGGTGTGAAAATACAAAAACATTTTGTTCATTTTAAGCCCCAAATTTGAAGTGTTTCTAAGAAAATCAGGCCTAGTCATTAATGGTCAACAAATATAAATCGTTCGTGCGTCAACAAAGTGAAAAAAAAATTGTGCTCTTTTTATGCACCAAATTTAAAGGTTTCTAACTATGAAAACATGAAATGTGTTCATTTTTTAGAGCCCCAAATTGAAGTGTTTTATGTTCTTTTTATGAGCACCAAAAGATAATTCCTACTTTAAAAAGCTTCAAATGGTTTATTTTAACAACACCAAATCAAGTTTGAGAGTTGTTGTTATTCATTTTAGAGCACCAAAAGGAAGTTCCTACTTTAGAAAGCTTCAAATTTGTTCATTTTAGAAGCACCAATTTTGAAATGTGATAGTTGTTGTTGTTCATTTTAGCGCACCAAAAAGGAAATTCCTAACTTAGAAAACTTAAGAATGGTTCATTTTAGAAACACCAAATCAAATGTGAGAGTTGTTAATTTTAATGCACCAAATGAAAGTTTTCCTAAGTTAAAAAAACATTCTTATAGATCTAAAAACAACTTGGATCGATCGTCTTCCCTGCATAAAACCCATTAGTTCCTACAAAACAATTAAACATTAGCAAGAAGGTTCATTACAATAGTGCAGGATCTGTACACTTGTCTTCCAGAGCAAATTCTCAAAAAAAAAATTCAAAAGCTCAGAAAAACAAATTTGCAAAAGCTCAGAATTTCTGGCAAAAGCTTAGATTTTCTGTACAGGTGCAAATTCAGAAAAAAAGAAAAAGCGTGCTTTTTTTAGCAAAAGCGTTGGTTTCAGAGCAAAAGCACCATTCCCATGGAAAAGGCGCCGATCTTCTGGAAAAAGCTCAAAAATTTTGCTAGTCAAAAGTGAGCTTTTGTTGGGTAGTCCGTGAAATGTCTCTAAAAGCTCCCGAAACCCTGTAACTTGCAACTTAGCTCATAAAAATGTCAGTGAGGAGGACCTAGGTCCCACTGGGCATGCCAAACTGTGTGAGGGGGGAGGAATCCATAGGAAACATGTGAAAAACAAGATCAAATGCAGGATTGAAATCATAAACTAATTTAATTCAAGACACTTAATCTATCCTATTCCATCACTCATGAAATGTGCAAATCTAAGCTATTTGAACGAAATGAGATCCTAAGATTAACAAAACAAATTCAAATAACAAAAGAAGAGATTACCATCCCATGTTGGAGTGTATTTGCATGATGTTGGGTTATTCGTATCACTGCAAAGCCTCAATTGCTTGTACGCAAAAGCTTGATGATCAATGCTTGTTCTTGAAGAAATGATGAAGCTCTCTCAATGGTGATCTTAATAGCACTCTGTTGCATAAGGTAAGTTGAAATTCCAATCCTCATTTGTGAAGAGAAAGACTTGTTATATAGAAAAAACAATTTTGAATCGACGGTCAAGATCGTGTTGGAGAATATCTAGATCAATGGTCAAAATGAGTTGAGAGGATTTAGACATGAGGAGATTGTGCAAAGTTGATTGCACAATTAGGGTGATTGAAGAATATATTGGCTAGTTAGGATTTTGATTGCTTAGTTAGCAATTGATTGATCAGTTAGGGTTGAGTTAGGAATTAGATGGTTGAGTTAGCAAAATAGATTGCTTAGTTAGCAATCCATGATTTCCTCAATCAAAAAATGGGTGAGGGATATTAATTAATTAATTAATTCCAATTTGATTTTGAATTTGATTTTTTGCTAATTTGAATAGTTTGAATACTTTGATTTAATTATTCAAATTTTGGAGGGAAGTGTGATAATTAAATTATTATGATTTAATAATTCAATTAATTTTGAGGAATAAGGTGAATTAGTGACGTTATCAAATAATTAGTGTTGTTTGACTAATCAAGATGAAATAAGATAACATTAGGAATTTATTAAATAAATGTAATTTATTTAATTGGTCAAAATGATGAAACGTGAATTAATCAAATAACATTGTATTATTCGATTAATAGTAGAATTAGGGTTTTCGAGACTTTAATAAATAAATGGTATTTATTTAATTTGTCAAGAAATGATGAAATGTGAATTAATCAAATAATGCTGTATTATTCAATTAATAGAGGAGATTAAAGTTTTGGATGTCGTTCGATGTCGTTCGATGCATTGTGAGATTTCGTGGGATGATTTTCGAGATGATTCGGGACATTTTAGAGATGTTTCAAGATGTTCCAAGTTAATTCAAAGTCATTCTGAGACATTTCAAGTTGTTCAAAGCTGTTCCAAGTCGTTTTGGGGTCATTCTGAGACATTCCAAGTTGATTCAGAGTAGTTTCGAGTCATTTCGGGGTCGTTCTGAGACATTCTGAGTTGATTTAGAGTTGTTTTGAGTCATTTTGGGGTCGTTCCGAGAAGTTCTGAGTTGATTCAGAGTTGTTGCGAGTCATTTTGGGGTCGTTATGAGACATTCCAAGCTGATTCAAAGTTGTTCTGAGTCGTTTCGGGGTCGTTCTGAGACATTCTGTGTTGATTCAAAGTTGTTCTAAGTCATTTCAAGGTAATTCTGAGTTAATTTAGAGTTGTTCCGAGTCATTTCAGAGTCATTCCAAGACATTTTGAGTTGATTCAAAGTTGTTCCGAGTCATTTTGGGGTCGTTCCAAGACGTTCCGAGTTGAATTAGAGTTGTTCTGAGTCATTTTGGGGTCATTCTGAGTCACTTCGGGATCATTCCAAGTTGATTCAAAGTTGTTCTGAGCCGCTTCGGGGTTGTTTCGAGATGTTTTGAGTTGATTCAGATTTGTTTCGAGTCATTTCGGGGTTGTTCCAAGACATTCTAAATTTGTGATAAGTGTTAAGTCAATTTTACATGTCTACAAGAATATTATATAGAAATATTTTAGTTTACTTTGAAGAAAAACCCACAACATAAATAGTCAGAGGAATCCCTTAAATTGGTATTTTAAGGGGGATTAATGAAGAATACATGGATGCCCTCAACCTTATTGGAGGAGGAGATATTTCTACAAGTCCATGTGAAGACATTTGTAAAGTCTGTAGGAATTATTCCAGGACCCTTTCCAGATTCGAAGAGGGGAGAGGTCATCCATCACAAGTAAGTCCTCTAATGGGGTTTCCAAAGTAGAAATCAGTAATTTATTGTCCAACATGAAAGAAGATATAATCAGTCATCTAGCCACACAGTTGGACACCCTCCACATCAAGAAGAAGTGGGAGGAAGCAAAATCCATGCTCATTGAGTATTGTCCTAACTGTAGGTAGAGGAAAGCCAATTGTAAGTGCAAATGAGTGGCCAGTATCCAACAAGAAAATATTGAGAAACCAAATTTCCAAACAATTAAAGGAGATGATGGATAAATATTATACATAGCACAAAGGAGGCCATGATAGCAAAGACAAGGTATTCCATTAGACCCCCTTAGTTTTAATCCATCTTTCCCTTTGAGCAATCAAAACCTTTCTACTTGGAACACTCGGCCCTGGAAAACAAATCAGAACCAGTGGCAGAGTCCTAAAAAATTGGAACCAATAGCCAAACCCATGGCCATAGCAGAACTTTCAGGGTTCCAACTACAATCCACATTGACCAACCCAATAGAATCAATGGTAGCCTCAATGGAAAAAAGTACAACAATGGCAGCAACAAAATATGAATTACCAGCAACCTATGCTACCTCCTCCACCTCAACAACAAGCTCTAATGCCTCCATCAAATCATTAGTCTCGACCACCTAAACCATCACAAATTCCTGCCCAACCTGCACCTAACCTTAACACTAAACTTGTTCAACAAGCTTATACTAACAAAGTTGTCCAATACCCCACTTATGGGGTAGAGGTGAGTGGCCTTCATCTCAGATCAAGGAAGCAGCTTGTAGGACCTTCATCTCCCAAATTTACAGAATTAGACGATGAATAACCCACAATGGAAGCCTCGGATAACCCACCTCCAAAATCTGAGTCCAATCAAGGGCTCTAGACTACATCACATATGAAGCCACCATTCCCTAAATTTTTGGCCATCCAACAGCAACAAACACCGATTGAAACTAACCTTCTAAGCTAGTTAAAAGATTCTATCATTAAAATCCCATTAATCCAAGCTATCAAAGTTATTCCCATCTATACTAAGACTGTTAGGAATCTCTACCTTAAGAATTCAGGAAGGAAAAGAAAGGGCCCATAGACAGTCCATGTTTTGGGTAACCTTGCTAATATAATGTTGGGAAATATAACTGTTCCCAAATATGCAGATCCTAGTAGTCTAGTTGTGGATGTTAAAATAAATGGGACTCTTATTAAAAATACTTTGATAGACCTAGGTGCTACAATTAATGTGATGGCCAAAGAGACCATGCATCTACTATAGTTAGCCAATCTTAGGCCTACTCAGATAGTTTTACAATTAGCTGATAGGTCTACAGTTAAGCTTAAAGGAGTTATTGAGGACCTGGCCATTGCATTAGATTCTTGGGATTACCCTACCAACTTTATAGTACTTCAACCCAAAGTTAATATTTTTGGTTATCCACTAATCCTAGGTCGACCTTGGTTAGCCACAGTTGATGCATTCATAGGATGTAGGTCAAGAAATATGATCATATCCAATGGAACTATAACCAAGAATCTAGTACTTTATCCACCAGCTCAACCACATCAAGACCTTGAGCAAAATATTTGGCCACATTTGGATGATGAGGATAGCTACTCATTGTAGACCTTGATGACCATTGAACATAGCCCCCTACTGGATATTCAAGATGAGGATAAGCTGATAGCCCATATCATACAAAATGACTATGGAAGACACCCATAATAGCAAGGTTATCTATCCTATTTGCAAGATCCCTTGGAAAGCATAATACCTACCAGTTCCTCACAAGAAGTATCCCAAATAATCCATACCTTGTTACCCCAACAATACTTGCCAATAATACCTAGCCTTGATCTATCCTTTGTACAAGAAATGTCTATGCAATTAGAGATAAAGCCTGGAAAGATGAATGTTAATAATGCATTGAGTGATGAACAATAGAAATCCCTACACATTGTGCTGCATGCACATACAACAACCTTTGCATGGGATTATAGCGACATGAAAGGAATTGATCTTGCCTTATGAATGCACAAAAATTACATCAATGATGGCTATAGACCCATAAGACATCCACAAAGACGCATGAATCCAACTCTCAGAGAGATTGTGAAAGCCGAACTGTAAAATCTTTTGAATACATGATTCATATACCCTATATATCAGACAGTGAATGGGTTTACCATTGGTCATAGTTCCCAAGAAGGGTGGTAAACAAAGAGTATGTGTTGACTATAGGGAACTAAATATTTCCATAAGAAATGCACTTCCCATTGCCATTTATTGACCAAGTTCTTGATTCTTTAGCAGGGAAGAAATATTTGTCATTTCTTGATGGTTTCAGTGGTTATAACCAAATTAAGATTGTGCCTGAAGATCAAAATAAAACCACATTTACCTGTCCTTGGGGTACCTATGCATATTTTTTTTTACCTTTTGGTTTGTGCAATGCTCCAATCACATTTCAAAGAGCAGTGCACAAACCAAAAGGTAAAACAAAATATGCATGGATGATTTACCTTTTGATTTTGCACATGATAAGATGGAAATTTACATGGATGATTTCACCACATATGGTGAAACATTTGATGATGCTTTGCAAAATTTGGAAACAATCTTGAAAAGATTCACTAACCATAATTTAGCATTAGGCAATGAGAAATTTTTTATGATGATGACAAAAGGCATTGTCTTGGGACATTTTATTTCCTATGCAGGGATACAAGTTGAGTCCAAGAAGATTGAGATCATATCTAAACTTCCTATTCCCCATAAACAAAAGGATGTGAGAAGATTTCTTGGACATGTAGGTTATTACAAAAGATTCATTCAAGATTATAGCAAAATAGCCACCCCTTTTTTTACTTTGTTGACAAAGGACATTGAGTTTGAGTGGACTCCAAACTGTTAGCATTCCTTTGAGAAGTTAAAAGTAGCTTTGACTAATGCACCAGTTTTAAGAGGTCCAAATTGGACATTGCCATTTCACATTCACACTAATGCATCAGACTTTGCTATTGGAGCAATCCTAGGGAAGAAAGAGGGGAATAAGGAGTATGCCATATACTATATCAACAAAAACCTACAAGGAGCAGAATTAAACTACACTATGACTGAGAAAGAAATGCTTGCTTTTGTCTATGCCATTAATAAGTTCAAACACTACATTACTGACTATCAAGTATTCATACACACATATCATACAAAAATTAGATACTTGATGAATAATCCAGTAGTAGGTGGAAGACTTGTGAGGTGGTTTCTATTACTGCAAGAATTTGACATAACCATAGTTGATAAACTAGGAAAAGCTAATGTGGTTGTTGACTTTCTATATAGATTTCGCACCACATCTGAAAAAGGAGTGGTTGATGATTCTTTCCCTGATGAGAATTTATTTGGTCTAAGTATACATAATCCATGGTATGCTGATATAGCTAACTACTTGGTAAAAGGGAAAATTCCAACTTACTTCTCTCCTAGGGAGAAAAGACAGTTAGTTCACAAATGCTTCCCTTATTCTTGGATATCTGGATTTTTATTCTACACTGGCCCAAATAACATTATGAGAAGATGTATTAGGGAGGATGAAGTGTTTGATATATTGAAAGCCTGCCATGATGAACCTTGTGGTGGAAATTTTTGTAGCCAAGAGGATAACTTTTAAAATCTTAACAACATGATATTACTGGCCTACCCTTCATAAAGATTCTATTAAGTATACTAAAAGTTGTGATAGATTCCAGCAAATGGGGAGACCTACAAGAAGTGATGAAATTCCTTTGCAACCCCAACTAGCACTAGCTCCTTTTGAAAAATGGGGGCTAGATTTTATTGGCCCTATATTTCCCGATTCAAATAATAAAGATTATATACTGGTATGTACTGAATACTTAACCAAATGGGTAGAAGTGAAAGCATTGCAGTTTTCTAGAGATGGAAATGTTGCAAAATTTTATAAGAAGAAATCTTTACCAGGTATGGCGTTCCTAGGGAGATTCTGACTGATCAAGGACCTCAATTCACATCAGACCTCATAGCCCAACTAGTGAAGGAGTATTAGATAAAGCACAAGAAATCTACTCCATATCATCCTCATGCAAATGGGAAAGTAGAAGTTACAAATAGGGAGATTGAGAACATATTGAAAAAAAATGTGCAACTTCATAAAAGAGATTATCTATCCAGAATACTAGAAGCTATTTGGGCATACATAACTACATGGAAGACAATTACAGGGTTTTACCCCTTATGAGTTGGTTTATGGAAAAACAATAGTGTTTCCTATAGAGTTTGAATACAAAAATCTGCGCACAACAGTTGATTTAGGGATGGACTTAACAAAATCTCTGAAAGAAAGGTTGCAACATTTGAATGCTCTTGATGAAATCAAATTGCAGGTATTGCACCACATAGAGGTTATTCAAAAATAACATATTAAATGGAATGATCACTATATTAAGACTAAAGAATTTACTGTCAAAGATTGGGCACTTCTGTATGATTCTAGATACAAATATTTTCCAAGGAAATCACAGTCACAATGACTAGGACCCTATGAGATACAACAAGTATTTCTTAATAGTGCGGTACAACTACAAACTATTGATGAGGTCAAATTTTTCCTTTTTATTAATGGTCATAGACTCAAGCTGTACAAGAAACCACTTGAACATGATGATTTCATCATATCTCTAATGGATGAGTATGGTGCACATAGTTTTGTTGATTCAAGATTTGGGACACAGGATGATGTTCCCACAGGGAGCAAATTACCCAACACATCTGGTAATACAAAGGTTGAGTTACACAAATCCACCTATGAGATTACTCAAGCCTAATTCTGCATGCTTTAAATCACATGCACACACAACACAATATCTATAATGAATATTTTTCAGCCTCTAGAGGGACTTTCTCTTTGGTTTTAGTAGGACCTATTTCAGATGGGACCTGACAAGCACCTTTTAGTTAGGCCTTGTGCTTAGAGTACCCGTAGAAACACCTGTTGACTACATGCTACTATCACTTGGTAGATTCAAATTGGGTTTCCCATGAAATCTATTACAACCCACATGTGTCATTTAATTTCCAAGTAAAGCGCATGTCGCCAATACTACCACCACTTTTCATCAACTCCTATGTAATCAATGCACATCACATCACTTGTACACCACGATATGTGCCTTTTTCAATTCATAACTACGCCAAGCATTACTTTCCATTATGCATGTATGAAAGGTAACTTCACATGATTAAATCTAGCTTTCTTTTAGTATTCATTATTGTTTATTGTTTCAATTATACATGTGAAATATATCACCATTAATTTCCATCATTATCCTAACTCCCAAAACCCAATTACACATGAAGTGCGGTCACTTCAATTAAAGTTGGGGGGAGGGGTATCATTGTCATGATTTTTTTTATTTTTTCCACCCAATTTTGTCAGACTACATTCTATGCTATACTTTTAAAACTAGAAAAACTTCTTTGTGTTTCTAATAAATGTGATTCCTTCCCTAAGATAAGCTAAGGTATATAAATTTGGATACTTGATTGAACTAGAAGACAAGGGATTGTGAGTATTGGGTACAGAGAAGGCATTCAAAGAAGCAGTTGAATTTGAGGGTTTTTAGGTGGTGGAGTTGAATTTGCAAAATTTAAATTTTTTGAGGTTACTAAAGCAACGGGATAATGGGAGGTGATGTAATTCAGAGGGAACCGTATGTTCATAAAGATATATTAAAGGATACGATGGTCTTACCTCTATTTACCAAAGTACGATGGTTGGACTATTTCTTGAAGTTGACAAAGTATGATAATGAGATAGCAAGAGATTTTGCAGCCACGTTGAAGTATGATGAAGCAACAATAAAGGGATTGGTGGTGGATCGCTTAGAAATTGCAATTGTTCAAGCAACAAGATTACCTCGCATAGGCTCTGAATACCCAGCTCGTGCAGATGCGGTAGCAGTGAGGGAAGAATTCTATGAATGGGGCAAAATTTTGGATTCCTCCTCACAAGGTACTAAAAGGATTTCCCTTCCATTCTTTTGGGGAAAATGTGCTATTTATATTATCAAATACCTTACTTGTGATGGCCACCACAATCTTATATATACTGTGCATTTCAAGTTGTTGAATCATTTATGACATGAAAAATTAGTCAATGTACCCAATTTTCTATATAACATGTTAAAAAGAATGGCCTTTGAATATCAAAGGAAACAAACAGACAATACATTGTCTCATCACTACTTGATAACCCTACTGGTTAAGAGAAGTTTGAGAATTCAACATCCCTAGGTTAATTGGGAAGATTTTAAAAATTACAAAGAAATCATTGAGTTGCTTGAGGCACCTGAACCAAAAGTTGACCTTGAGCAAGATGAACCTGAGAGAGAAGATTCCCCTATTTCACCATCTGCTTCGCATACCCACAGCCAAAGTGGGACTAGGAAACATGATGTGTCGGTTGCAGTAATAGAGGAACCCTCATCCTCTAAAAACCCTAGAGCTAGGAGAAGTATTGCATTAACATCCTCAAAAAGGAAAAGGAAAAGAAAAGGAGTTGACAAGCAGGAGAATGTTGTAAAAGAAGAGGATGCAAGAAGGAAAAGGGGGAGTAAAAGAGAAAGGAGAGTAAAGTTTCATAGGAAACCACTACTCCCCAACTTTCAGGGAGATTGAAAGGACAAATAATTAAGAAGGGAGGCATGGAGGAACAATTACAGGAAGAAAAGGTTGAGGAGCAACAACATCATGATCTGTTGATGATAGACACGGACAGGGAAAGAGTTGACCCTGACAATGTTTATGCTAAAAATGTTATTGTGCCTATTAGGAAGAGAAGGTATGTGTCTTCCTCCTTTGATTCTAACTCAGAGGATGTTTTTATTGCTAATAAGACCAAGAAGGCAGTTCCCAGTGGCTCTCTTAGAGAAGTTTTTGATATCACAGGAGATGACAATGATGGTTTGAATTTTGAAGAAGAAAAGGAATTGCTAGAGGATAGAAACATAAGGAAGGAGCCTCACGAATCCCTTGACATGATAAAGCAATTGGAAGAACAATTAAAAGGGTATGAAAAAAAAGACAAAGAAAAGGAAATGAGAATCAAGGAGCTGGAAGAGAGAATACAGACCTACGACCATGGAAATAAATTGGACCTACTAGCACAGATGGTCGAAGGTAAAATGGGAACTAATTTGAATATAACATTAGATCAACAACCCATAACTGTGAAAACACTAGCCTACCATACTACTTTGTCTTTATGCTTTGAATTGATAAAAAATACTACTCAATTCAGGTAGGAAAAGGAAAACTAGGAAAAAGAAAAACAAGTTTTGAATGCATCATTAGAAACCAAGAATTTGGAATTGAAAAGATTGGAGGAGAAATTAACAGAAGCGGTTGATAGATCTATTCAAATAGTTGAATGTAGACCTCCGTCTAGATTATATGCATTGTTCTTGAAGGAAATTTTTCTCAGTTTTCAATTCAATAATTTTATTAATGACCAACCCTTTGCTTTGAATAAGAGACATAGTTTTCTTAGTTTCTTCAACAAATTCAGTTTAGAGGAGCAAGATTAGTTATGCAAATATTATTTGCATAATTATGTGATGGAAAAAGATATTGAATGGAATCCCTTGATTTATGTTGGGGATTTGCAAGTAAGAGCCCTCACATCTTATTTCATAAATGAACATCTCCATGGGGAATTAATGGAGAAATATGAAGAACGGGAGAAAACAATGACACTATAACTTAGAAAGGAAGTAATGAATCTCGATAGTCATTACTCAATGGATAATACTCCTTTCACATAGGGGACTAGGAAAGATAATTATAGACTTGAGACTTAGGGATTATAGATGGATTCAATAATTGGCAATGACTAGTCTTCAAAACTACCTGATACATGTGGAAAATAGATGGAACAGTCTGAATCTAGAATTGCAGAGGAAGAAACCTCACTCCCTCCACAACTTTATGAACATGTTTGAGAGGTTACACAAGTATATTGAGATCTCAAGAATATGGGGAGTGGAGTGGCTTCCACTGACTTACCACCCTCGTATCCTACTTCACCCAGTTCCACATTGGATTGGGAAAAGTAATGATCAGTATAGGAATGTAGAATCAGACAAGATGAATAGGATCGCATGATATAATGGTTTCTACCTCAAATAGGGATAGGGAGTCAGCATAGTAATGGATATCAAGAAGATCGCTTTGTTTTACAATCTTCTTCCCTAGGTGATTTAGTTTTGTAATTTTGCTTGAGGACAAGCAAAATGACAAGTTGGGGGGAATGATGGGTCTAGTTATTAGTATATTTTTATTGCTTTTCATATACTTTAAGATACTTTACACATGTTTTTAAAGTACCTTTTAGAAAATACTTCCATAATATGTTATCCTTTCATACATACCTTGCAACCTTGAACCCATTTTGTGGAAATGAAATATGGTGAAATATGCATAGCATTGCATGGTTTAAATATGAATATATATGTATATGAATGGAATGTTGCAATTAAATTATGGTGGTTAGTTGCATATGTATGTTGTATGGATTAATCTCTTTGCAACTCAACACGTGATAACAAGAAAGGAGTATTTGTAGCAAGCACCAAAGTAGCAAAACATGGAATTAATGAAGTTCAAGTCGTTTAAAGTACAAGAAGATGTGGAGTTGAGTGTGGTAATTATGGAAGGAATAAATGGTGGAAAGCTACTTGTTCTAGAATGTTGGAAGTTTTCCTATTTGTTTCACATGCAATTTTTTATTATTTGAATAGGTCTCCTTTTCCTTTTCAGTTAGATGAATAAGTCAGTCTTAAATTCATCCTCGTATCTAGGAGTGTGATTTATGATTGCAATTAGTTAGTTAGAGGTTTAAATAAGACTCTCCCCATTTTGTATAAAGTCAGCGAATGAGTTCATAGTTCAGTTAGTTGATTGTTACAAGTTATTATTAGTTAGTAGTTTTCTAGTTATCCAAAAACATGTTAAAATGATATTATGGAATAAAATATGTAAGAAGGATTCTATCTAAATATCTAGTGTTATGCAATGAATGGAGTTGTATGATGCATGGATGTGTAAGAATCTAAGTTGGATTTGGCTTTAAGTTAAGTGCGATAGTCTTATGAGCTGGCCACTCAAGTATTGTTCTTCACTTCATCTATCTATTTTTTATTTATACATTTCCATTAATTTTGTTTTATTTATCTTACATGTGCATTGCCAAGTAAAATAGTTCATGGTTAGTTAAAGTTATGGTTGTTCATGAACAAAGATGTAATTGATATATCGTAGTACTCTGGAGCTTAGGATTGGTTATTTTATTGTTTTAAACATTTTTAGATTAATTTCGCACTCGTACATCTTTAATAGTCGCCTACAGCTTGTGCTACAGGCACCTGTAGCCATTAGGTTCTATAACTACTTTCTTTTTTTTACAATTCTGTAAGTTTTTAGTAAAGTAGAATAGTTTGAATAGGTTTGCATAGAATATTTTAGGTGAACACAAGTCTGTGAGGGCACATATAATGCAGTACCATCATAAGTTTGTGCGCCTTGGTTGATGATTTAATGTAGGCTTGCAATGTCAAGTGGACTGCTTAGCTTGGCACGCCCCTGAATTGTGTAGAATTTACCAAGTCAATAACACATTAGTTTTCCTCTACAATATATACAGTTTGTTCCTTAGCTAATCTTCTACAGTACAAGAACCCAGAATGATATCAATATAGACATATTGTAGATACATTAGGAAATGAGTATCATCCTTCATAACATACTTATATAACCATTCTTCCTTATATTTCCCTATAGGTATGCCTCAACTCATATCAACTTATACAACAATTAACTTCAAAGTATGTACATACATCAACAACACATCTTGACATCAATGATATCCCAAATAGATTTGACATTAATGGAAACACTTATTTCTAAAAATCTCCCCCTTTATCATCGGTGGTAACATAAATATACTTCTCTCTCCCCCTTTGACATCAAGGGAAAAGGTCGTGACATCTTCTATTTACAAAATACCAAAATTGAATGAGCTCCCCCTTACTATATACTCCCCTTGAGATAGAGATTCCTCAAAAATGGATGTTATGTACAAGAATAGGTTTAGAAACAAAAAAGATACTATAAAATTCCACAAAAAACCTTTACAAGAAAAACATTATCTTACTTACATCTTTGCAACATCCTTAGAAGGTAATATTTTCTTGTGAGTTTATTCGAGTTGCGCCAAGGTTGCAACCCAATTTTCTTTTGCAGAGACACAGATATGATTCTAACATTCAAATTTTATATAAAAATCCTCTACCTCATCTATGTTGCATGAAGCCTTCATCATTTTCACAATCTTTTTGGCTTCCACAAGTATCCTAGAAAGTGAAGCTAGACTTAGACTTGATGCTTCCCTCAACTAACCAAACTATCTCTCTAATTAATTTCTTTGATCCTAAAGCAAGGTCAACTGAACATGAAGATTTTCCAAATGTTCCCTAGAAGAACCATCCTTATCTTTTGAAACATCATATATTACATACATTTGAATGATGTGTGAATTAATGGAGTCAATCTGATCCTTGATACTCTTAGTGAAAGTAGGCCATCTCAAACAGAATTGGTATAAGGCAATGGGTTCATCCATAAACATTTTGAACATTTCCAAATTTTCTTGCAATTTATTTTGTGCACTAGCACACCTATCAGATACTTCACCCATTATTTTATTATTCATCTTTCTCAAAGCCTCTTGGTTTACCTTTTGTTCAATGTGAGATGAATGATCCTTGAAAGAATCCATTAACAACTTCAACTTCTATTTTGGAGGTAGGGAGGGCTCTATGTGTACCTCAGGTAAACCATATTGAATTATTTTTACAACATCCTCAATTATTTCATCCTTTTTCATGTGCTCTTGTAAAATATCCTTTCTTGCAGAGGAATGCAAAATGTCACCAAGATGTAGCTTTTGGAGAGGGGAAATTTTTGACAAGTTAATATGTCCTTCATGAGTGGGGATTTGTAGAAGTTGGGGGGTTACCACAGGCTGGAACTGCATCTACAAGGATAGTAGGTCTTTGAGAGAATACGAAGATGGAGAACTTTGACCTCTATCCACAGAAACATATTGCTTCTCAACACCCTTTTCCTTTGTGTTTGAATAAATCTTAGGATTATCTTTTCTCATCTGTACATCACTTCCTGACTTCTTCAAAGAAGCAACATTGTGTTTCGAAGGAGTGTTGAATAATGAGGTGTTTCCTTAGCTTAATACTCTGTAAAACTTTAATATTGTGGATCTAAGTAAGATTTTTCTTTGTTACATATTCTTTGTGGGTGATTATCTTCATTAATCCATTTTAGTGTTGTAGAATGTAGACAGAAGTTGATAGAAGAACTAGACAGGATATTAGAAAGATTACACAAGATGTACCATGGAGAAACCCATTTGGGAAAAAACTCCACCAAGAATTATTCTATTATTCAATCTCTGAATTACAATAGCTCCAATTCTTGCTTGAGAATGCTTCTTCTGCCTTCACCAATCTTCTTCACAACCAGCAATAAAAACTCTCACAACTCTATTCAACTTGCTTAAGATAAATAGGCTTTTTTTCAGCTTTGTAAACTCAACATGAGTTACAATTACAATGCACAAGCCCTATCCCTAAAAGGTATGCTTATCTCATGGAAATAGGGTTATCCTATGAAGAATAATGCTAAAACATGTGTTTCATCCATTTGGGCATGTCAAACTGAAGTCACAACTCAACCTTCATTCTGTTGATAATTCCAAAGCTCTTCCTCAAAGTTGGCACCCATAAGTAATCCTACTTAACTAAGCCTTTAGAAATATCTCAACATGCAAAAGAGGTAATTCCAAGAAAGCATCTTGGGCACCCAATTTGGCTCCAAGTGATTTCTTGTTAACTGAGACATTTCCTCAACACCATTCATGCAAGAATGGTCATCCCTTGTTAACTGGAGGTAGTCCCTTTTATATGTCATATAACTCAAGTTATTAGCCATGCATTCCAAGTTAACTGAAGCTAACTACATGCAACTCAAAATATCCAACATGCATGCAACTGAAGATAACTAAACCATAATTGAACTGAACTGAATTGAGCTAAACTGAACTAAACTAAACTAATTCTAAACTGAATTGAACTAAACTCATCTGAACTGAACTAAACTGAACTTCATGCATGCAAACATCAAATCCTAAATCCTAGGATCATTACATGCATTAAGAAGTGTTATCTCTTACTCTGAATAGTTAACTAAACACAAGGTGAGTTTCACCTTACCATGTGTGCACCCACATGTTCCTATTATTTAGGAATAACTACAAATGTCAATTTCATGATTTATTTCATCCAAATAATTAATCTCATCCTAGTGTTGTTGAACACATTCCAAGAACTTAGGAGATACATGAAATAATTAATGTTTAGGATTTGCAATTAAATGATATCCTATTTCCAACAAGGAGAAACATCAACATTAATTTGGCTTTCTGTGTATTGTGCACCAGTGTTCACCAGAGGAGCTATCTCCTCATTTTGCTCTTATTATCACTAGTCATCTTGCTTTTAAAAATAGATAGATCTATGTCCATAGTGGACACATCAAGAATATCTTACAAATATTGTCATAAGGTGTCACCTCAGTTGTCTTCATTTCTTCAAGTATATTTGTTGTCTTTGCATCTTGCTCCTTTTCTTCTTCCTTTTTCTATTTCAATAACTGAGATAGTTTGTACTTTATGTGCACTGAAGATACCCTCTTTTTACAAATTGGAGGGTCCTTGTACTTCTTTTGGACTAGATGTGTTTTGCACATCAAAGTTTTCTAGGGGAGGCTCATCATTTATCTTTAGAGGTTCTTGTGCATTTATTTCATCTTTAGTATTATGTACTAGAGATCCTTGTGAGTTATCACTACTTTTCATATCACTAATGATTTTCTTTGTGGTATCTTTAGTTTCACTCTGAATTTTCCTTTTCACATTTTCATCCAAGCTCATCAAAAGACCTATTCTTCTCTTGGTGTAGAGCTCTTTGACCTGTCTCTGAATAATCACTTCTTTTTCTTTTTGTGAAACATGAATCCCTATTTTGTCAATTTCTTGCAGTTTCAGGTCTTCATCAGTCTTAGCAACCTCTTCTCTCCTTTATCTTAAAGTATTAGCAAGGCTATTTGGAGATTTGTTAACAATGTCACTAAAGGTGATGTTTTTCATTACCATATACTCAATGACGACATTCTCAATGGTTTTTTTGTCTTTCAAAGAGACATTCGGATGTAGCATCATTGTGTCATTTAACAAGTTAAATTCAAAAATTGCATTAAGAATTGTTCGAAAGTCCAGAGGGTCATGAGAGATAGGAGGAACCAT
Source organism: Sequoia sempervirens (assembly GCA_007258455.2). Classification (NCBI taxonomy): domain Eukaryota; kingdom Viridiplantae; phylum Streptophyta; class Pinopsida; order Cupressales; family Cupressaceae; genus Sequoia; species Sequoia sempervirens. Next base: position 82,336 of record VDFB02019901.1, on the reverse strand, counting down.
TCTAATCTTTTCAACAACAATTCCTTTTCCTTTCCTTTTTTGTGAAGAGTTTTCTTCCTCTTCTCCTTGACTTGAACTTTTTTAATCTTTTCTTAAAAACAAAAGCTTTCACTTCTTCTTCATCATCCACTTCATCATCAATATCAATCTTTTCTCTTTTTTCCTTTTTCTAGGTTTAGTTCCCATTTTCTTTGGAGGTATAACAAATGTAGCTTTTATCTTACCTTTGGTTGTTTGTGTGGACACTGAGGGTTGTGGGACAACAATTAGAGAGGTTCTACCATATTTCCTTGGTCCTGGACTATCTTTTGGAAGTGTTGATTTGACCATTGAAGCATCAAGCATAGATTTGGAGAGCCACCCAGTATCTTGTAAAGCTCTTCTTTGTCCTTTATTGTATAGTATCACGGTGCACCTATTTCCTTAAGTACTTTTTCAACTTTCTTTTATGTAGCTTCATCACTTGTCTTCTTATAGATTTCATCCATGATTTCTTTTTATGTTCCAAATATTTTTACTTTATGATCCTTAGGACTTGACAACAAAACATCTATGTACCTTTGTACAAAATCATCCTCAATCTCATAAGGCAACTTAGTTATCCATATAGTTCTAGGTTCCACAGTTTCCATAAAGCAATGATCTTTGTATACCATAAAAGCTATTTCTTTTTCATATTTTTGGACCAAACTAGATGATATCATGTATCTACCTTGCATCTCATTTTGTATATTCTTGAAAAATCACCAATAGGAAGTGGTGTAATCTTGCATAGTTTGAAAAAATTTCAATTTTTATTTAATTTGTGTTGCTACCAAAGACAATTTGTCCTATATTTTAACTTTAAACCTAGGTAACTCATTTAGAAAGAATAAATTAAGGAAAGTGATTTGGGAGCCAAACCTGAAGTTATACTTGGTTTCCTTTGTATTTTTCAAGTTCTCCATCAACTCTTCCCTCAACAGTTTGCACAGATCAAAGTTGGAATTTTCTTTCACCATCTCAAGAGCAATATGAATCGCATTGGTGATGGTGAATTCTTCCTTGTTTGTGAAGTAGATTTTGTATGCAATTTTCATTGATGTGTACCAAACATCGGGATCAATAATATCTTTTATAGTTAAGGCCATTTTATCAAATTTAGCACCTGTGAGTTCCATAACTATTTCATTCTTTATAGATTTTAACATAGACACGGATCTAGGGTCACACGAACTAGTAACTACCCTGATAGCATCCTTTATGATTAGGTAGGGTTTTTCTATCCAAATGAAATTGTCATGAATGTGGCTTAGGATGATTCTTACCCATTCCTTGTTCTTGCAAAATTCTAGAGGTCTAACCCTTTTGTAGCAATGTTTGCATACTTTGGCTTATATACTCCATTTTCATTCAACAACTCTTGTCAAACCACTTCAAAGGATGAAGTGTGATCAATCTCATTCAATTGTGTATGTATGTAGATCCTTGTATCCTCACAATGCATGGAACCCATTGGGACTTTTGAAAATTCACCATCTTTATCCACTTCAAGTGCTTTGAATGGATACTTTTAGTATTTGGGCCTTGGCCTTTCAGTGACATCAACGACAATAGGTGTAGCCATGATTCTGATACTAGGGTTTATAAGAAAAAATAGATAAATACCTTTGAACACTGTTGTAGGGCTTGCACAATACTTGTTGAATAATTTCTCCACTTAGCTCTTGCACTCACTTGAGATAGTTTAAATGAAATAAATTTGATCAAAATGAGCTAAATATACCTAACACTAACCCTAGTTGCTCTGCAATAAATGTGTTTATTTTTTTTAGCAACTTTTGTCATTTGTAACATTGCAATGATCCATAATTATTTAGGATACCTCTAGAAAAAGAGTATTTTCTCTAGAAACATGATCAATCAAATTCATATCACTATTTACCAATATGTTAAAGATTTCAATATCTCGAATATTTCAAGGGTATGATAAGTTATGCAGTTGCAACTCCCCCTGAGTCAATACTCTCTCTTTAGTTACTGAAAGACCCATCTGCATCATGTTGAGGTAAAAATTCATTCCTTAATTCACATTCTTCCTTCTTCTACCAAACCTTGTTCATCTCTTTATTTATTTTGTTGACTAATGACATTCTTCCTTTGAAGAGCAAAAGATCTTACATTCTTTCCCTTGTAGAATCTTGCAATGTGTCCTTGTCTATTTCAATAATAGCAAATGATACTAGCTTGTGGAGAATAGTTTATTTTTCTCACATTGGATCTACACTCAACAACTTTATGACCGAACTTGTTGCATGAGTAGCAATAACATTGACCATTAATGATTGAGATTTCATACCATTATACCTTGGAGGCCTTAGATAATTCAAACTTATCTTTCTTTTGCACTCAACTGCCTTATGACCAAATTTTTTATATGCATAAAAATTACCTTTGAACCTGATAGGAGCAATTTTGGCAAGCTTCCTGAAGTTCACTTTCTTGTTCTGGATAGGTGTGAAATCACCTCCTTTCTTGTTGTCTTGACTTTCTTTTACATCTTTGAAGGATGTATCCTTTGTTTTTACATCTTCGAAGGATGTCTCCTTTGTAGATGCCTTGAGCATAGGAATTTTCCCCTTTTCAAAGCCAAGAGTGGATTTCTCTTTAGAGGGATTTTGAGAATTAATTAGTTCATCAAGAATTTCGAAACCTCCTTCAATTTCAAACCTTTACCAATTTTATCTTTTTCCCTTTCAAGTTCTTTTCTTAGAGTAATAATTTCTTCCTCAAGCTTTGAACATTTAGCAGTTTAATCTTGAAGCTTGGTATTCAAACAATATTTAATCCTTTTTCCTTCTTCAATCTTAACTTTTAATTCAGAGATCACAACTTCTACTTCCTTGAATTTATTTCCTTCTTCTATTTGACCTTTTAGTTTGCTAACTTCTTTTGATTCTTTTTCCTTTGTCTTCAATTTTTCAATTATCTTTTAATTTTCCAACATACATTCATATTTGATATTTTGCAACCTTGCTTCATCTAGATCCTAAAGAGCAGACCTAAGTTCACCCTCAAAATCAACTTCACATTCTTCCAGATTGATATCCCAACCTTCAAGTTCCATTGATTCTAGGTTTGGTTATGTGATGAATATATCATTGAACTTTTCCATAGACTCCATGTGTTCAAGTGTCGGATCTACCTTATTTGTTAGGATTATTCAAGGCACTTGGCTCTAATACCAATTGTCGAACAAAGCATTGTTGAGAGTGGGGTGAATCAACATATATAAAAAAGAAAACATTTCCATATGTAGATAACACATCACATCACATGAACTGAAAGAACAAAAGAAAGGAAAACATGCACCACATCAAAACACCAGTATTTTTACTTGGAAAACCCAATAAAGGGAAAACCATGGTGAGAGTTAACTCACAATATAAAAGCTCACTACTTAAAAAGGATTTACAAAGAAGTTTACGACTCACTGCCTATTGACTTGCAAACACAAAAGCAAAGAAAACTTGAGGAGAAATATACAAAAGACCTGATGAGACTCACTATCTCAGAGTAGGGTACATGAAAATTATGATAAGAGAACTAAGACTTGAACTGTTGTAGATGAGGCATCTGACTTATGCTGGCATTGCAATTCCTTTTTCACACATTTACATCTTCATACTGATTTTACACACTTCATGTTTAACACTCTGCTCAATTCACATTCAACTCCTACATCACTCTTCACAAATAATTTTCCCTTCTATATATATATATATATATATATCCTCCATAATGACTCAAAACTCCAATTAAGTCAGCTCCAAGATGACCATTGGATGAAACAATTGACATTGTATGGGTCGACTCCAAAACACATCCAAAGTTAAAGGGATTTAGTTGTGGATCATCATACGCTATGTCGAGGCCCAAGAGAAATTCCACACACTCTCCAAAATAATATTAACTAATCAAGATCAATCACAAGTGAAGAAAACAAGTCATGTCAGCCCGATTAGACAAGTACCATCAATATTATTATTACTTGACTTCACACCACCGGGGAGATACCAAAAACATCATGCAGATAAAGATATGAACAATGTAGGTAATCTTCAATATCCCTACAATCTCTTCCAAAAATATTTGATCATTAAATGTTGGCACAACTAAAGAAGCTTACTAAAAATGCAGAAACAAAGCATTCTAGATCAATTGTAACACAATATTAAATGAATATTAAGCTTGCAGATCTCCAACACACTTGATACTATTAAATAATGTGTATTGATCACTACTGATCATTTCCTCAAAGTTGTAAGTTCAAACCTGCATCTTTAGATAAATGCAAAGCATTTCAATCAACCTTTATCATTGCATTGCATTGTTAGGGCACAAACCGAAACACTATTAGCTATAACTTTGACTGCTTAAAGTGTGAGGACTTTATTTATTGGATATAATATTTGCATATCATGGTCATCATTTCATTTGAACTGCAAGACAAAATCTTTCACAATGGATGCATGCAAACCAAAAATACATGATACTACCTTAAGGTATACATAGTTTGTGCCTTATCCAATCTTCTACCGTACAAGAATCTAAAATTATATCAATATAGACATATTGTAGACACATTAGGACATGGGTATCATCCTTCACAACATACTTAGATCACCATTCTTCCTTATACTTCCCTACATGTATTCCTCAACTCATATCAACTTATGCAGCAACTAACTCTGGAGAATGTGCATACTTCAATAACACATCTTGACATCAATGACAACACTTATTTCCAATAATTTGTGTGCCTCTTTCCACCCTTTGAATAATATGCTTGCTAATATTCAAACCTTACAAGGTGTTTTGAGAGAAAATATTGATAAGCTAGAGACAAACATGAATAATATTGGTAATAACCAAGATAGTATTGTGGCTTCCCTTACTTCAATTATAGGCCTCAATAAATAGGTGATGAGGAGCTCTAAAACCAACATAACAATGTTCCACTCATAGAGAGAAAATAAAGAAATAAAACCAGTACATGCCTTCTTTCAATAGCCTTAAAGATAAAGCAATATGGGTTAGAATCATAAGGTTATAGAAAAGGTGGACAACATTCCTATATCAAATAAGGTGAAGCTAATGGTGGATGAACTGGGCCACCAACTCTAATTCTATTTATTTCATTCCCTATAAACAATAAAAGTACATTTAACCTTTCCTAGTATAATTCTATAAACTCCTCTAGAAGTATGAGTTCTCTTGCTTGGAACTATTCCCTTGAATTCCTATATTCATTAACTTTGTGGATCTTACTATGGATCTCCACTTTCTCTAGATCTTATTCCTTAATGGGTTCTTCAAGGATTTGTAAGTTTGTATGGATCTCACTTTACACTATATTAATCTAATCTTCATTTATCCAAAGACATATAAAGTATGAATGTCAAGTGAGGGAGGAAGAAGATCACATTAGATGCTTTTTTTTATCATACCTACTTTTTCTTGTTTTCTTGTTTTCTGTTTGATTCATTAAAAGATATTATTTTCACTTGAGTTTGATTATTGTGTGACTTGTGACGTTATTGATTTCTTCAATTTTATTTTCTTTGTTTTGATGATGATGTGTCTAATTAATCTAAACACGTGAGAAAAAGAGTCTATTCTATCTTTTGGAGATTTTTTTTGAAATCAAATTTAATCTATTTGTAATTTTTGAAGAAAAATACATTATATAAATTCAATTTTTAGGAGTTTTCATTTTTTTTGTTGGAGCATTGGAACCTCTAATTTTTTAGTTCTATATTTTGAATGTTTTCAATTTTCTTGAATACATCATATTGGGATCAAGGTTTTTTAAAGAAAATAAACAAAGCTAAAACAAAAAAAATTACTATTCTAATAAAATAACAACAATTTCTACTCTAACAAAAAATAAAACTATGTAAATTTGAGTTTTCTAATTAATAATATTATCTAGAACTCTAAGAAATGAAATGAACCTATGAAGCTTCAAAGAATATTTTTGTGGTTCTTGTGTCAACTAGTGCCTTTAGGATCCAACTTATTTTGTATTCTCAATTGTAGTAATCTTGTTCTCCTCCTTGATGAAAATTGGGATAGAGGTGTACTAGTTGTGGAAAAGTGGAAATTATGTTGAAAGTAGAGGAATGTTTGAATCTTCTTTGTAGAATTAACAATGCATGAGAAGTCCTATAAGATCATAAAGATGCTATGGTAATATATTTAACTAAAGTTGATTCACAAAGGGAATGAGATATTCTAGCAATGATTTAGCTATAATGTAGAAATGATCAACCTCCTAGATGCCAAAGGAAAGGGAAGTATAAATAGGAAAGAAGATTCTCAATTATGGGGAATTCATTGGTAGAAAATTGGAGAAATGAGAAATAGATAATTGAAGAGATGATTGAGATTCAATTAGGAGAAGCAATGGATCAACTACAACTAAAAATAACTCTCAATCACAAACAAAAATAGTGGATAAATGGCAAAATTTGAAGAAATAAAGTGTCTCAAATAATGATATAATTTCCCCTTTCAGGGGTCTTGGTTGTCCCTTTTAATAGGGTTGTTTTCCTAAGTGGCTCTAAAATTTAAACTACTTTACTTGGGAAACCCTACAGTATCTTAAGTGACCCTCTAGTCAAAGGTATACAAAGGGTATTTGGAGGCTTGCAAGTACTTGTATCCTATTTGGTGGGTTGAACAAGATGATAAGGGGCTAATAAGGATGAGGGAATTATCAAGTTAGAAGAAAGTTGAGAGGTAACACGTTTCATACCTCCTGGTTCATGAGTTGGACTATCATGCCATCACCAATTTTCCACATCAACACATACAATTTTGGAAAAATATAAGTACCACGTTGTATACTTTCAAATATCATAATTTGGGTTCAATAGGATACTATAATTTGGAATTGAATCCTATGATTTTCTCATCTTCATTCTTAGATGTGTAGATGTAGTTTTCTTTAAAATTTAAATTAAATAATGAATTATATATTATGTTATAAAGATTTATATTATTAAGGATTAGAATTGTTGGTGTAGGTTTTTATTTTCCTAGTGGGTTAATTTATTTTCCCTTCGTCCTGGGTTTTTCCTACACTTAATTAATCTTACTTAGGATAGTAAAGTGAGTTTATTACTAAGAGATAAGTGATGTGTTGTCCCCTTCCTTAAAGGGTGGAACACTTTGCACTTTTGGTGGCATCCTCTATTTTTGGTGGTCCATCTCCACTTTTTGTGGTTGATTCCTATTGGTTGGATTTTCCACCTACCTCATCTCCTTAGTTCTATATAAACTCACTACCTAGCTTGTATTTGAATCTTCATGCATAGACCTTCATGCAATTTTTGTAGTGTATCTTTGCAACTTGGAAGCTCTTAATTCAATATTGTCACATCGACATTGCATAATCCCTCAGAGTCCTGGTTTACATTCTTATGTTTTTCCAATTTATGTAACTTTGATTTTATCTTAAAATTGTTCTTTAGGTTATTCAATCTATTTCATATTTGTAACATGGTATCAAAACCTTTGTTTTGAGGAATCTAAGTTAATAGATTCCTAATTAAGAGATTGAGTTTTCTTGTAAAGATCTTATAAATTCCTATATGCTCTTCTCTTGTGTTTTGAACGATCTAGAGAATTAGAAAGGATTTGCAAAGATTTAATAACCTCTACATATTGCATGTGTTTTGTGAGATCTGAGTGATTGCAACATTTTTGGTTATACTGACAGTATTGTTGACTATTTCAACGTGTCTAAAAGGATCAAGAAAGTAAAATTTGGCTTTTGTTTCATCCAAAATGGAGATCATTTGACATAGTTGCAAACAGGGGTTTGAAACAAACCATTTTTTATTAAAGCCATTTTCTTTTTTTCTCCATAAATCCATTTGCCACTCATTGGTAAGAAAAAATGATTTTTGGGTTTTGTTTCTAGGGTCAAAACTCCATTTGGGTATCAATTAGATTTTGCATATCTTTAGAAGATCTAGAAAAAAATAGGTGTTCAAAACGTATCATGCATCCATTTTTCTATAGATTGAAGGTTAAAAAGCTTCATTTTTTCATCTTTTGCTTGCTGCTTGAAAAACCATTTCTGAGTTTTATTCTTAGCATCAAAATATTTTTAGGTTTTTGTTATTGTCTACATATAGTGACTAGATTTTTTAGAAATCAAATCAAAAGTAAAACTTTTTTTTGCTAGAAAAAATCATTGCATGTAAGCTTATTCATCCAGTTTTTCAAAAATTCATAACTATTCGCCACAGTGTCTATTTTTAGCAAATGAGATATTGTTAGAAATTTGAAGATGAGTGCTTTCCACCATAAAGTATTGAGAATATTTGTTTACCATTTTGCACCAGATATTTCAGGTTGAAGTTGTTGTTGCTAATTTCTTCAACATGCCATAACTTTCACCCCAATGCTCCATTTTTCATAAACGAATATGCATTGGAAAGGTCTTGGAGAGTACTACACAACCATAAGGATAATTTTTCTAGATTTTATCTCAGGTTCATTTTGTATCAATTTTTTTATTTTTGACTATTTTGAGTCTATTGAGCATTGCATCTTGGAAAAGGCTTTGTAAATGCATTGAATTATAAAGTTCCAACCTTACAATATTTGGTGGGTGATCTTTGATAATAGTGAAAAGGGTGGGAGTGTATTGGTGTTCTTTTGTAATTGTTTTATTAAAAATGTATAGTTGACATTTTTATGCTCACTTGAGTCCTTCTAATGGGTTTTGGCTTGATTTTGTCTTGATTTAATGTAATAATGTGGCTTAAACATTCAAATTATGGTGTCTTGTGAAGGTGTTATGAAGTGTTGTAAGAAATTTCTACACTTTTCTAGACTCTATTCATTACAATTCACCTAAAAATCACCTTTTCATCACTTATTAAGTCTTATTTTGAAGTGTTGTAAAGTCTTGTAATAAGATTTCACACTTTTCTAGGCTTAATTTTATTAATTCAACCCTTTCTCATGTCTAAATGACCCCTTAATACACTTTCTAGTCATTTTTAAGTGTGTTTTTGAGGATATTCCCGTTGGATAACTTTTAATGCCCCGAAATTCCCAACACCCACTTAATTTGCTTAAGTGGGACCAAGTCGCCCATAGGGGCGACTTAGTCCTTTTTGGCACAAAACTCAAAATAATTTTAAATTTCTAGCGAGATTTTGTCCTCTAACCCTTGAGATCGGCCTGTGTTGTGTTACTTTTGGGAAATTTTAGTAAAATCAGAAGTATAAATAAGGGTTTTCACCTCATTTTACATCTAATTCATTCAAGCAATCTTTCATCTCATACATCACTATCTCTTACATTCATTAAGCATTCAAGCAAATCAAGCATTGTTAAGTCAAGCTATTGGAGTTCTTCATTGCATATCTTCAGATTTGAGCATCAATGATGTGGTAAGTTGATGACATTTGCATTTTCACGTTATCTATTTATCATACTCATTTCATTTTATTTCATTGTTTAGGGTTTGATTACCAAAGTGGGGTTTGACCAAGGAAAACCCCTATTCTCTAACCCTCAACCATTTTTCCCCTTTTGCATGTGACTTTTGTATGCAGATTTGTCAAGCAATAGGTGTTGAAAAGTGATAAAAAAGTGCATCAAGTCAACATCATCCTATTTCAAGCTTGGAGAGACTTTTTGCCCCATTTTCTGTAGAATCAAGTACATACACCTATCAAAAAAGGAAGTGTAGAACCGAGACTACAAGATTCTATCCCGAATTTCCCAAAATTTGTAGGAGGAATAAGTCGCCACTAGGGGTGAATTAGTCCTGCTTTCGGGCTTGAAAACTGATTTTGACATTTCTGAACACCCATTTGGTAGATTCCTATCCAACAAAGTTTCCCGAAACTGGGACTAAGTCGCCCAGCCTAGCCTAGGTGTCCCTGTCAACATTTCAGCCAATTTTTCCATGATTACAAAATATTTCAACATCAAACTTTTGATTCCAGGTGCACCTCTTCCATTCTGTTATGTTATTTCATCATATAGTTGCATTTCTTAGGCATTTCTGCATATCACATTGTGTTTTCCAGCACTTTACATTTCCATAGTTTTGCATCATTAGATTACTTCAATTTTAGATTTTTGCATTATTACATCATAATTAGACATAAT
>VDFB02019901.1:40475-72054 GCA_007258455.2 Sequoia sempervirens | reverse complement strand
ATGAGTAGCAATAGCATTGACCATTAATGATTGAGATTTCATACCATTATACCTTGGAGGCCTTAGATAATTCAAACTTATCTTGCTTTTGCACTCAACTGCCTTATGACCAAATTTTTTATATGCATAACAATTACCGTTGAACCTGATAGGAGCAATTTGAGCAAGCTTCCTGAAGTTCACTTTCTTGTTCTGGATAGGTGTGAAATCACCTCCTTTCTTGTTGTCTTGAATTTTTTTTACATCTTTGAAGGATGTCTCCTTTGTTTTTACATCTTCGAAGGATGTCTCCTTTTTAGATGCCTTGAGCATAGGAATTTTCCCCTTTTCAAAGCCAAGCCCAGATTTCTCTTTAGAGGGATTTTGAGAATTAATTAGTTCATCAAGAATTTCAAAACCTCCTTCAATTTCAAACCTTTATCAATTTTATCTTTTTTCCCTTTCAAGTTCTTTTCTTCGAGTAATAATTTCTTCCTCAAGCTTTGAACATTTAGTAGTTTTATCTTGAAGCTTGGTATTCAAACAATATTTAATCCTTTTCCTTCTTCAATCTTAACTTTTAATTCAGAGATCACAACTTCTGCTTCCTTGAATTTGTTTCCTTCTTCTATTTGAGCTTTTAGTTTGCTAACTTCTTTTGATTCTTTTTCCTTTGTCTTCAATTTTTCAATTCTCTTTTAATTTTCCAACATACATTCATATTTTATATTTGGCAACCTTGCTTCATCTAGATCCTCAAAAGCAGACCTAAGTTCACCCTCAAAATCAACTTCACATTCTTCCAGATTGATATCCCAACCTTCAAGTTCCATTGATTCTAGGTCTGGTTCTGTGATGAATATATCATTGAACTTTTCCATAGACTCCATTTGTTCAAGTGTAGGATATACCTTATTTGTTAGGATTATTCAAGGAACTTGGCTTTAATACCAATTGTTGAGCACAAAGCATTGTTGAGAGTGGGGTGAATCAACATATATCAAAAACAAAACATTTCCATATGTAGATAACACATCACATCACATGAATTGAAAGAACAAAAGAAAGGAAAACATGCACCACATCATAACACCAGGATTTTTATGTGGAAAAACCAATGAGGGGAAAACCATGGTGAGAGTTAACTCACAATATAAAAGCTCACTACTTAAAAAGGATTTACAAAGAAGTTTATGGCTCACTGCCTATCGACTTGCAAACAAAAAAGCAAAGAAAAATTGAGGAGAAATATACAAAAGACCTAATGAGACTCACTATCTCAGAGTAGGGTACTTGGAAATTATGATAAGAGAACTAAGACTTTAACTGTTGTAGATGAGGCATCTGACTTATGCTAACATTACAATTCCTTTTTCACACATTAACATCTTCATACTGATTTTACACACTTCATGTTTAACACTCTGCTCAATTCACATTCAACTCCTACATCACTCTTCACAAATAATTTTCCCTTCTATATATATATCCCCCATAATGACTCAAAACTCCAATTAAGTCAGCTCCAAGATGACCATTGGATGAAATAATTGACATTGTATGGGTCGAATCCAAAACACATCCAAAGTTAAAGGGATTTAGTTGTGGATCATCATACACTATGTCAAGGCCCAAGAGAACTTCCACACACTCTCTAAAATAATACTAACTAATCAATATCAATCACAAGTGAAGAAAACAAGTCATGTCAACCCGATTAGACAAGTACCATCAATATTATTATTACTTGAATTCACACCACCGGGGAGATACCAAAAACATCATGCAGATAAAGATATGAACAATGTAGGTAATCTTCAATATCCCTACAACCTCTTCCAAAAATATTTGATCATTAAATGTTGGCACAACTAAAGAAGCTTACTAAAAATGTAGAAACAAAGCATTCTAGATAAGCTGTAACACAATATTAAATGAATATTAAGCTTGCAGATCTCCAACACACTTGATCCTATTAGATAATGTGTATTGATCACTACTGATCATTTCCTCAAAGTTGTAAGTTCAAACCTGCATCTTTAGAGAAATGCAAATAATTTCAATCAACCTTTATCATTGCATTGCATTGTTAGGGCACAAACCAAAACACTGTTAGCTATAACTTTGACTACTTAAAGTGTAAGGACTTTATTTATTGGATATAATATTTTCATATCATGGTCATCATTTCATTTGAACTGCAAGACAAAATCTTGCACAATGGATGCATGCAAACCAAAAAGACATGATACTACCTTAGGGTATACATAGTTTGTGCCTTATCCAATCTTCTACCATACAAGAATCTAAAATGATATCAATATAGACATATTGTAGACACATTAGGACATGGGTATCATCCTTCGCAACATACTTAGATCACCATTCTTCCTTATACTGCCCTACAGGTATTCCTCAACTCATATCAACTTATGCAACAACTAACTCTGGAGAATGTGCATACTTCAATAACACATCTTGACATCAATGACAACACTTATTTCCAATAATTTATGTGCCTCTTTCTACCCTTTGAATAATATGCTTGCTAATATTCAAACCTTACAAGGCATTTTGAGAGAAAAGATTGATAAGCTAGAGACAAACATGAATAATATTGGTAATAACCAAGATAGTATTGTGGCTTCCCTTGCTTCAATTATAGGCCTCAATAAATAGGTGATGAGGAGCTCTAAAACCAACATAACAATGTTCCACTCATAGAGAGAAAATAAAGAAATAAAACCAGTACATGCCTTCTTTCAATAGCCTTAAAGATAAAGCAATATGGGTTAGACTCATAAGGTTATAGAAAAGGTGGACAACATTCCTCTATCAAATAAGGTGAAGATAATGATGGATGAACTAGGCCACCAACTCTAATTCTATTTATTTCATTCCCTATAAACAATAAAAATGCATTTAACCTTTGCTCGTATAATTCTATAAATTCCTCTAAAACTATGAGTTCTCTTGCTTGGAACTATTCCCTTGAATGCCTATATTCATTAACTTTGTGGATCTTACTATGGATCTCCACTTTCTCTAGATCTTATTCCTTAATGGGTTCTTCAAGGATTTGTAAGTTTGTATGGGTCTCACTTTACACTATATTAATCTAATCTTCATTTATCCAAAGATATATAAAGTATGAATGTCAAGTGAGGGAGGAAGAAGATCACATGAGATGATTTTTTTTTATCATACCTACTTTTTCTTGTTTTCTTGTTTTTTGTTTGATTCATTAAAAGATATTATTTTCACTTGAGTTTGATTATTGTGTGACTTGTGACGTTATTGATTTCTTCAATTTATTTTCTTTTTTTTTATGATGATGTGTCTAATTAATCTAAACACATGAGAAAAAAATTCTATTCTATCTTTTGGAGATTTTGTTGAAATTAAATTTAATCTATTTTTAATTTTTGAAGAAAAATACATTATATAAATTCAATTTTGAGGAGTTTTCATTTTTTTTGTTAGAGCATTGGAACCTCTAATTTTTTAGTTCTATATTTTGAATGTTTTCAATTTTCTTGAATACATCATATTGGGATCAAGGTTTTTTAAAGAAAATAAACAAAGCCAAAACAAAAAAATTACTATTCTAATAAAATAACAACAATTTCTACTCTAACAAAAAATGAAAACTATGTAAATTTGAGTTTTCTAATTAATATTATTATTTAGAACTCTAAGAAATGAAATGAACCTATGAAGTGTAAGGAAAGCTAAGTGCAGAAATAACTCTCCTAACGTCAAAACCTCATGGAAGAATGCAGAGATACATTTAAATTTTCAATTACAGTCCAATTAAGATACACTTAAAAGCAATAATAGAAATAGAGAAATAACATACACACAGATGGACACCAGATTTATGTGGGAAAACCCTTACGGGAGAAAAACCCACCACGCCAAGAGAAGTCACTTTGTATTACAGTAATAAGAATTACATATAGAGATCAGACTTATCTTTCTAATGTCAGTTTACAACAGCATTCACAATGATCAACCTTGCTTCAGAATATTCAACACTCAGAATTACATTCACTGATCACTCATTGAACTGATCATCCAACTGTTCATGCAACCATCGAACCATTCATTGATCCAATTGTTCATCATCTACAACTACAGAGTATATCCATGTCGCCCCTATCTATTGAACTTCCTCATAGAACTGCCACAACAGACTAACTTCCAACGGTTCCCATTCAGCTTCTCTGATTGGTCGAAGACACACCACATAGGACGGTCTCCCAATCGGTCAAAGGCGTTCACAATGTATTCACATGTCGATGAGACACTAACTGTGTCTCCCCAATGCCACAAAGCCTGACTGTTGATATCACCAAGAGTCATCATTATCGGAAAGAGGTTACACCGAGTTCATAAATGTATCGCTCAAACTTCGCCTTGTCACCAAGACCTCATACCGATGATCATCACTTGTATCACTATCGCCAAGACAATCGCTATTCGATGAGATGTCATACCGAAGTCCCAAAGTCACATAGATTTTAGCTTTCCATTCGGTGAGACTATCGCTACTCACTAGGACATCACACCGATGTTCACAAGTTATTTCGAAGTGTCCAATAGTTGGTAAGACTTACTGCTATCGCCAAGAGATTACACCAAGCCTTCATGTCATATTGAAACAAACAAGCGTCAGCAGGACTTACCACTATTTCCAAGAGGTTACAACGATGTTCATACCCATCGGCGAGAGAACCAACCGTCGGCGAGACTTCTTACCGAGGCTTCCATGTTACCCCGATGAGCATCAACGAGACAAACATATGTCGCTAAGAGTTTATAGCGAAGCCTCTGTGTTACTCCGAAGACTCCAAGTGAATACTTATCAGCAAGAATTCTCTTGTCGGTATGAGATATACCGAACGTCCAAGTCTCTCCCTGAAACCGCTTGTCGCCCAGAGTCTCCCCAATATCTGATAAGAATGGCCTGTCAGCCAGAGATCTCCACTTAGCAGAGGGTTACAGCGAATGACCCAAGTCACAGCGACAACACCAGTCGACAAGACAGTAGCAATGTCTCTGTGACCTGTAAAAATCACAAGGTTACTAAACTGCCAGTCGGCCAGACAAAAGGAATGTCACACCGACTTGGCTCTTTTAGAGGCTTCAGCCTGTGAGATTGAGGCACATTATTTCCAACATGAAGCTTAAAAGATTATTTTTGTGGTTCTTGTGTCAACTAGTGCCTTTAGGATCCAACTTATTTTGTATTCTCAATTGTAGTAATCTTGTTCTCATCCTTGATGAAAATTGGGATAGAGGTGTACTAGTTGTGGAAAAGTGGAAATTATGTTGAAAGTAGAGGAATGTTTGAATATTATTTATAGAATTAAAAATGCATGGGAAGTCCTATAAGGTAATAAAGATGCTATGGTAATATATTTAACTAAAGTTTATTCAAAAGGGAATGAGATATTCTAGCAATGATTTAGCTATAATGTAGAAATGATCAACCTCCTAGATGCCAAAGGAAATGGAAGTATAAATAGGAAAGAAGATTCTCAATTATGGGGAAGTCGTTGGTAGAAAATTGGAGAAATAAGAAATAGATAATTGAAGAGATGATTGAGATTCAATTAGGAGGAGCAATGGATCAATTACAACTAAAAATAACTCTCAATCACAAACAAAAATAGTGGATAAATGGCAAGAATTGAAGAAATAAAGTGTCTCAAATAATGATATAATTTCCCCTTTCAGGGGTCTTGGTTGTCCCTTTTAATAGGGTTTTTCTTAAGTGGCTCTAAAATTTAAACTACTTTACTTGGGAAACCCTACAATATCTTAAGTGACCCTCTAGTCAAAGGTATACAAAAGGTATTTGGAGGCTTGCAAGTACTTGTATCCTATTTGGTGGGTTGAAAAAGATGATAAGGGGCTAATAAGGATGAGGGAATTATCAAGTTAGAAGAAAGTTGAGAGGTAACACGTTTCATACCTTGTGGTTCATGAGTTGGACTATCATGCCATCATCGATTTACCACATCAACACATACAATTTTGGAAAAATATAAGTACCACGTTGTATACTTTCAAATATCATAATTTGGGTTCAATAGGATACTATAATTTGGAATTGAATCCTATGATTTTCTCATCCTCATTCTTAGATGTGCAGATGTAGTTTTCTTTCAAATTGAAATTAAATAATGAATTATATATTATGTTATAAAGATTTATATTATTAAGGATTAGAATTGTTGGTGTAGGTTTTTATTTTCCTAGTGGGTTAATTTATTTTCCATTCGTCTTGGGTTTTTCCTACACTTAATTAAGCTTACTTAGGATAATAAAGTGAGTTTATTACTAAGAGATAAGTGATGTGTTGTCCCCTTCCTTAAAGGGTGGAACACTTTCCACTTTTGGTGGCATCCTCTATTTTTGGTGGTCCATCTCCACTTTTTGTGGTTGATTCCTATTGGTTGGATTTGCCACCTACCTCATCTCCTTAATTCTATATAAACTCACTACCTAGCTTGTATTTTCATCTTCATGCATAGACCTTCATGCAATTTTTGCAGTGTATCTTTACAACTTGGAAGCTCTTAATGCAATATTGTCACATCGACATTGCATAATCCCTCAGAGTCTTGGTTTACATTCTTATGTTTTTCCAATTTATGTAACTTTGATTTTATCTTAAAATTGTTCTTTGGGTTATTCAATCTATTTCATATTTCTAACATGGTATCAGAGCTTTTGTTTTGAGAAATCTAAGTTAATAGATTCCTAATTAAGAGATTAAGTTTTCTTGTAAAGATCTTATAAATTCCTATATGCTCTTCTCTTGTGTTTTGAATGATTTGGAGAATTAGAAAGGATTTGCAAATATTTAATAACCTCTACATATTGCATATGTGTTTTGTGAGATCTGAGTGATTGCAACATTTTTGGTTATACTGACAGTATTGTTGACTATTTCAACGTGTCTAAAAGGATCAAGAAAGTAAAATGTGGCTTTTGTTTCATCCAAATTGGAGATCATTTGACATAGTTGCAAACAGGGGTTTGAAACAAACCATTTTTTATTGGAGCCACTTTCTTTTTTGCTCCATAAATCCATTTTCCACTCATTGGTAAGAAAAAATGATTTATGGGTTTTGTTTTTAGGGTCAAAACGTCATTTGGGTATCGATTAGATTTTGCATATCTTTAGAAGATCTAGAAAAAATAGGTGTTCAAAAAGTCTCATGCATCCATTTTTCTATAGATTGAAGGTTAAAAAGCTTCATTTTTTCATCTTTTGCTTGCTGCTTGAAAAACCATTTTTGAGTTTTATTCTTAGCATCAAAATATTTTTGGGTTTTGTTATTATCTACATATAGTGACTAGATTTTTTAGAAATCAAATTAGAAGTAAAAAAATTTTTTGCTAGAAAAAATCATTTCCTGCAAGCTTATTCAGCCAGTTTTTTGAAAATTCATAACTATTCGCCACAGTGTCTGTTTTTAGCACATGAGATATTGTTAGAAAGTTGAAGACAAGCGCTTTCCACTCATAAAGTATTGAGAAGATTTGTTTACCATTTTGCACTAGATATTTCAGGTTGAAGTTGTTTGTTTCTAATTTCTTCAACATGCCATAACTTTTGCCCCAATGCTCCATTTTTCAGAAAAAAAATATGGATTGGAAAGGTCTTGGAGAGTACTACACAACCATAAGGCTAATTTTTCTAGATTTTATCTTAGGTTCATTTTGTATCAAAATTTCTATTTTTGACTATTTTGAGTCTATTGAGCATTGTATCTTGGAAAAGGATCTGTAAACGCATTGAATTATAAATTTCCAACCTTACAATATTTGGTGGGTGATATTTGATAATAGTGGAAAGGGTGGGATTGTATTGGTGTTCTTTTTTGGTGTTCTTTTGTAATCCTTTGAAGATTGTATCATGGGTTTTTCTACTCATCCTTCTGTGATAATCCTAGATAAGGATAATTATGAGTTTTAGAAAAAAAGGCAGTATAACCCATATCAGATGGCTAAAATTTTTTCCTTACCTTTATGGAATCATGTCTAAACTAAACACACTTGGAAGGAAAACAGTATGGAATGATAGAATCAATCATGTATTAGGAATCATTGGTTCTTATGTTGATGAATACACTATGTTGCTTATAGATGACATTCAATGTCCACACACACTTTGGACCAATATTTGGGAGATGTTTGGAGACCCTCATGTTTCTCCATTCCTAGATGATCTTGTTACAGATTTCCTCATCCCACTTAATGATGTAGATAATATACCCTGTGATGATGCTACTTTATAGGAGCTTAAGTATTATGCATGTCTTGAATGTTTAGATGACACAAAGACTTCTCTTGCTTCTCATCCTCATGTTGAGATTACATTGACATCACCTATTGTAGCTTCAGATTTCATAGATGCTTCTTCAAGAGCCTCTAGTGATTCATTGCAGTAAGATCATTTATGTCTTCTAGATTCAGTCCATTGGGACCAATTTCTGCCAGACATCTCTTGTTTGTTTGTAGATTCCTTCATTTTGGATCTTGATGACACTATTGAGGACATACATATTCTCTAAGAAGACCACTCTTTTGTCCTTACTTCTATTACTACTTTAGAGTTGAGAGTTGCTTCTTCAAAAAATTCCAATGACTCCTTGCAGCAAGATATCTATATTCTTCCTGATTCAGCTTGGGATGATCTCTTGATAGGTATTTCAGACTTGTTTATGGAGACATATATTTCAGATATAGGAGACATTATTGAGTGTATCCATATTCTCTTTGATGAAGATGATTCTTCTTCAGTTGTTGTGAGCGAACACTTTAACCCTCTTGTTCATTCTCTACATGATCATTCCTTACAGTTTGACATGAGTGTGGATACTTTGGATCATAATTTGGAGAAGACATATTCAAAGGAGATATTTGAGTCTTTGGATGTTGTTCTATACAAATCTCTAAGATATTTTGATTTTTCATCTTCAACAGTGTGGCCTAGAATGCTTGATTTGATTGTGGTAGCTTCCAACATCGACATGGGGATACTTGAGCCAACTTTAGAGACTTCATACTTCTTGCACTTTCTTCCTACATATTCCTTACAGGACTTGGGAGATAGCTTGCATACACCTTTGGTTGTGTTTATTTATAAGGGGAGGAACATTGTTCGACGATCATGGACCATCTTCTCAATCCAGTTTCGAGCATCTACCATTGGATCTCTTTGGGGGGGGCTACTTAGTCCTTTTCTTCTCTCTCTATTCTAGTGGGTGTTCTCTCTCTACTTGTGGGGTGGATTCTTCTTCCTTAGGGGGTAATTTGATATGTATATGGGTATGTTGGAAAAACAAGGATAGACAAATGAGAAGGGGGGATGAATCAATTGTCACAAATTATTTAAACTTTTCAATCTTAACTCAAAGTTAACCTAACCCAATTTTAGATCTGATGCATGAACAATAGACCATAAACAATCAACACATCATAAACAAAAAGAACACCTAGATTTTTTATGTGGAAACCATGTTAGGGGAAAAACCATGATGGATGTTAGTCCACAAGATTATACCTTGTTAAAAGTATAAGAATAATAATGGGAATGCACATGCATTCAAGCACACTTCCTAGAGCTCACTGCTCAAATACAGGAGGGCTCACTACCCAAGAAAGAGAAATACAGATTAGATCCACAGGGTATGAACTGAGAAAATAGCTTCTCCAAAAGCCCGATGACAGTTCCAATTAAGCACAGAGACGCTCCTTCACACTTCGTTGAAACTTCTTCACACTCTGCTTAGACTTCTTCACACTCTACTCTGCAATTGAATGATATTCACACATACACACATAGGAGCACACTGAGCACCCTTCAATTCGAACAAACAACCACTCTTATATATCCGCAACATGAATTTCATCAACAACTTCGTTGGCCAAAATACATATGAAAATATAAAACATACATGCAATGTCAGCACAAATTTACAAATAAATTTTCAATGTGAATCAAACATCGTCGGCCAATTTAAAGTTGTGGCCCAAAACAACATCCTCGAGTGCGCCAAACATTCAAATTTTAATCTCCAAGTATCCACAACACACTACAACCATCATGCCAGCCAAGAACATGAAAACTCGAACAAATATGAGAAAAATCTTCGACCACGAACACACCGATCAACACAGACATGCAACAAAGATAGAGAATGATCTAGAAGTATCCACAGGAAATAGGAACCAACATAGAAACCTTCACAACAACTAAAATTACTAGAATCATATCAACTTCACTTAGGAATACTAACTGAAACCACAGAAAACTATCAGAACACAATTGTTCATAACACGATCAAAACTTCACGTGGACCTTAGAAAATTTTGGTGGATAAACTAGATACTCTCATAAATAAACCCTTTAGTCCACAACAACTGATCTTCAACGTACTGGGCAAGACACCTTCATGACCTTCACTGTTTCACTGGCAACCTGCAACATTTTCTTTAACAATTTTCTCAATATCCTCGACATATACAACCTGCAATACATCAATAATAATAGTGTTGACATCAATGACAACCACATATCAACAACACAACCACAACATCCAACAATCTCCCCCTTTTGCATTGATGGCAACACATGATGTGAAAAACACCATCAACACAACTCTTAATCAACACTTACTCCCTCCTTAGATTATGACTCTTCTTCCTTAACCTATTCTACAAGATCTTCACCCCGCAAGGCTCTTCTCCCCAGATAACCAATAGCTTTTCACATGAATCTTCTCCCCCTTTGACATCAATGGAAAAGATAAACATTATCTTCCCACATACAAGCTCTGAACCACATATCTGTACATCTTACCACTCCCCCTGAGTAGCAGCCACAAAAACATCAATCTGGATCAGAATATAGCTTTGAAGCATATAGATTGATGCAAGTAAATGCATCTCTAGTTCATATAAGGAGGGGTAATCACCCCTAGCATTCCTTAGAGATACTCAAAATTATCCTTTGGCAATGGCTTAGGGAAAATTTCTGCAATCTGTTCTTTGGTAGGCACATACTCTAATCTGACTTCTTTCTCATTCACTTTTTCCCTTAGGAAATGAAATTTGATTGATATATGCTTGGTCTTAGAGTGTAGCACCGGATTCTTTGATATGTTAATTGCACTTGAATTTTCATAGTATATGGCAATGGGTTCATCATATACTACTTTGATATCTTTCAGCATCTGTTTCATCCACATCACTTGAGTACAATTATTTGCAGCAGCAATATACTTTTCCTCAGCAATAGATAGGGAAATGGAATTCTTCTTTTTACTCAACCAAGACACCAGCTTCTTCCCTAGGAAGAAAGCACCACCACTAGTACTTTTCCTGTCATCTACATCTCCTTCCCAATCCGCATCAGTATATGCACTCAGAGTAAGATCATCATCTTTAGGATACTAAAGCCCAAAATCATCTGTTCCTTTCAGATATCTTAAAATTCTCTTTACAACAATCACATGAGATTCTTTTGGATCAACTTAAAATCTAGCAACCATACATACAACATTCATGATGTCTGGCCTGGTCTAAGTTAAGTAGAGAAATCTTTGAATCATTGACTTGTATCTTGTTTGATTTTCCTTAGGAGAATCATCATTCTGTGTTAACTTGCATCTAGTTACCATGGGTGTACCAACGGGCTTTGACTAATCCATGCCAAACTTCTTCATTAGCTCTCTCACATATTTGGAATGAGATATGAAAATCCCATTGTCTGTCTGAGTGACTTGCAATCCCATAAAGAACTTCATCTCACCAATCATACTCATTTCAAATTCACTTTTCATTTCATCAACAA
Source organism: Sequoia sempervirens (assembly GCA_007258455.2). NCBI lineage: Eukaryota > Viridiplantae > Streptophyta > Pinopsida > Cupressales > Cupressaceae > Sequoia > Sequoia sempervirens. Next base: position 60,200 of record VDFB02019901.1, on the reverse strand, counting down.
ACTTCATACATAAATCATCACCTCCTCCAAAAATAATGTCATCAACAAATACTTCAATAATCAACTCTTTATCATGATCCAACAAAAAAGACAAGTTGTTGTCAGTAGTACCTTTATTGAATCCAAGCTTCAGTAAGTATTTATCCAGTCTAGCATACTAGGCTCTAGGAGCTTGTTTGAGCCTATATAGAGCTTTCTTCAATCGAAAAACCATGTCTTCCTTGTCAGTCAGTTGAAATCCATCTGATTGTTCAACATATACTTCTTCTTCTAACTCACCATTTAGAAAAGTTGACTTCACATCCATTTGATAGACTTTATAGTTCTTATATGCAGCATACACAAGAAATAAGCTTACAGCTTCAATTCTGGCAACAAGGGAAAAGGTTTCTTCAAAATCAATACCTTCCATTTGTGAATACCATTTACATACCAGTCTTGCTTTATTCTAGATCACTTCACCTTGTTCATTTAGCTTATTCTGAAAGACCCATTTAGTACCAATCACATTTTTATCCTTAGGTTTTGGAACAAGAATCCATGTATCATTCTTTTTAATCTGCATCAGTTCTTCCTTCATAGCTTCCATCCAATGTTCATCATTGCAAGCTTTATTGACATTTTTAGGCTCAATCTTGGAAATTGGGCAATACTCTTCTGCAATCGTTCTTCTGGTTTGCACACCTTTATTCTTGTCTCCTATGATTTTATTTTCAGAATGATTCAATCTCACATACCTCAAAGTTTTAGGATTCACTCGCACTTCTAGTTCTTCTGTTCTTACTTCTACACTTGCACTTGTCTCTTCTTCCTAACTTTCTTGATTTATTGGAACAATTTGAAGTTGATTATGTGTCTGAGCATTCTTCCCTTTGTTTGTATGTCTTTCTAGTCATCTAAATCATATCCATAGTATCTAGATGATATATCAGAGTCCTCATCAACTCTGACATTTGCACTTTCAACCATTTTTCTTAATCTTTTGTTATAGCACCGATAAGCCTTTCTCTTGGTAGAGTAACCTAGAAATATTCCTTCATCACTCCTTGCATCAAACTTTCCTATGTCCTCATCTCTCTTAATGTAGCATTTGCTTCCAAAAATATTGAAATATTTAACAGTAGGCTTATAACCAAACCATAGCTCAAAAGGAGTCTTACTAGAAATACCATTAACATTTACCCGATTTAAAGTGTTTACAACTTCTCTCCAATAGATATGAGGCACATTTCCTTCAATCATCATTGTTCTAGCAACATCCAGAATTGTTATGTTCTTTCTCTCTACAACTCCATTTTGTTGAGGGGTTCGGGGAGCAGAAAACTGTCTCTTGATTCCATGTTCTTCACAGAAAGAATTGAACTCCCTGGAGGTGAACTCACCACCTCTGTCTAACCTTAGGCATTTAATCTTCATACCTTTCTCATTTTCTACCATAGCTTTGAAAATTTTGAACTTCTCTAATGCTTCACATTTTTCTCTTAAGAAAGTGACCCATATCATCCTAGAGTAATCATCAATAAGCAACATAAAATACCTTTCTCCTTATAGACTTCTGATTCTGGAGGGACCACATAGACACTAGCTCCAATACTCCATTAGAATGATGCTTTTTACTCCAAAAAGAGACTCTAGTTTGTTTACCCATCTGACATTCCTTGCATATTGTGTTAGCAGGTTTCACTAGCTTAGGTAGATCTCTTATTGCTTGAGTGGAGCTTACCTTGAAAATGTTATCAAAATTCACATGACACGACCTTCTATGCCATACCTAGCTTTCATCTACTTGAGTAATTAAAAAACTTACATCTACTTGAGCAATTAAAAAACTTACTTTAGCAGCACTCAGGTGAAAAATATTACCTCTTGTTTTTGTACCTTAAGCAATCATATTTCCAGAGCTTCCAAGTATCCTGCATCTTCCATCTTTGAACTGAAGATCATAACTCTTGTCCACCATCTATCCAACACTCAACAAATTTTGCTTTAATCCTTCAACATAAAGGACATCATCAATGTTATGTTTCCCACCAAGACAAATATATCCCCTACCACGAAACTAGTCACACCAGCATTGTTATCTACGAATCTTACAACCCCACCGTCATACTTCTCTAGACTTACAAATTTTCTTTTATCACCAGTCATATGATGTAAGCATCCATTGTCAATAACCCACTCATCCTTCTCTTCAATTTGGGCTACAAGAGCTTTCTCAACTTTAGCAAATTCAGTAGCCACCAGACCATTTTCAATGGTAGCAATGAAAACCCACTCATCTTCATTTCCATTTTCTTTATCAGATTCTTCATCAATCACACCTTCTTCAGCAAAATAACACTTCTTTTGAAATCTAGGTTTGTAGGGCTTAGACCTAGGAACTCTTTCAGGACATCTGGACGCAAAATGACCTATTTTACTGCAAGAGAAACATTTAATAGGCAACTTTCCTTTATACTTACCTTGTCCTTTGCCTTCTTTCTTCACAATCAGTGCTTCTAGCTCTTCAACCTCTTTCTTCTTCTTTAAATTGTTTCATCTCTTCCTCATATTTGAATGTCTTTCTAAAACTTTCTTCCAGATCATATCTTTGCATGTTTCTTCCGAACACATAAGCCTTAAACGCAAATTTAGTCTTAGGGGCAGAATCACCAAATTCACTTAATTCAAAGGCAGCAAGTTTACCAATCAGCATATCCCTTGTCACATTTGTTACTAATCTAAATTCTTCAATAGCATGAGATTTTTATTTGTAGGAAAGAGGCAATGATCTGAACACTTTAGCTATAATTTCTTATTCATCCAAGGTACCACCAACACATCTAATACCCATCACAATTTCATTTACTCTTTGCATAAAAGAAGAAATATTTTCATCTTCACCCATCTTCAAATTTTCATACTTTCCTTTCAAACTATGTAGCTTAGCGACCTTCACATATATATCACCTTCATACAAAGTCTCCAGCTTCATCCACATCTCATGAGTTGTCTTCAGACCTATCACATTTGTCATTTCCAAATCCGTCAGAGCACTCAGGAAAGCTTCGATAGCCCTGATATTATTCTTAGCATCTTTAATCTCATCAAGAGTGGAAGGACCATTTTGAGGAATAGTATATTTGTTCTTTGTATTCTTCTAGAAGTGTTCACCTAAACATCTCAAATGGCATTCCATTCTAGTTTTCCACAGTGAGTAGTTTGTTCCATCAAATATAGGGTTGTCCTTCTTGTGTAATGCCATGATAGATCACCTCAAGCTTTTAAACTTCTTCAGAGGAACTTGATCTAATACCAATTGTTGGAAAAACAAGGATAGACAACTGAGAGGGGGGTGAATCAGTTGTCACAGATTATTTAAACTTTTCAATCTTAACTCAAACTTAACTTAACCCAATTTCAAATCTGATGAATGAACAATAGACCATAAACAATCAACACATTAGAAACACAGAGAAAACCAAGATTTTTTATGTGGAAACCATGTTAGGGGAAAAACCACAGTGGATGTTAGTCCACAAGATTATACGCTGTTAAAAGTATAAGAATAATAATGGGAATGCACATGCATTCAGGCACATTGCCTAGAGCTCACTGCTCAAATACAAGAGGGATCACTGCCCAAGAAAGAGAAATACGGATTAGATCCACAAGGTATGAATTGAGAAAATAGCTTCTCCAAAAGCCTGATGACAGTTTCGATTAAGCACAAAGACACTCCTTCACACTTCGCTCAAAATTCTTCACACTCTGCTCAGACTTCTTCACACTCTGCTCAGATTTCTTCACACTCTTCTCTGCAATCGAATGATATTCACACATACGTACATAGGAGCACATCGAGCACCCTTCAATTCAAACAAACAACTGCTCTTATATATCCGCAACATGAATTTCATCAACAACTTTGTCGGCCAAAAGACATATGAAAATATAAAACATACATGCAATGTCAGCCCAAATTTACAAATAAATTCTTAATGTGAGTCAAACACCATCGGCCAATATAATTTTGTGGCCTAAAACAACATCCTCGAGCACGCCAAACATTCAAATTTTAATCTCCAAGGATCCACAACATGCTACAACCATCATGTCGGCCAAGAACATGAAAACCCAAACACATGAGAAAAATCTTCGACCACGAACACACCGATCAATGCGGACATGCAACAAAGATAGAGAATGATCTAGAATCATCCACATGCAACAAGAACCAACATAGAGACATCCGCAACAACTGAAATTACTAGAATCATATCAACTTCACTGAGGAATACTAACTGAAACAACAAAAAATTTGTCAAAACACAACTGTTCATAACATGATCAAAACTTCATGTGGACCTCAAAAAATTCTAGTGGATAAACTAGATACTCTCATCAATAAACCCTTTAGTCCAAAACAACTAATCTTCAATGTACTGAGCAAGACACCTTCATGACCTTCATTGTTCCACTGGCAACCTACAACATTTTCTTTAACAATTTTCTCAATATCCTTGACATATACAACCTTCAATACATCAATGCTAATAGTGTTGACATCAATGACAACCACATATCAGCAACACAACCACAACATCCAACAGGCTACCTAACATGGAATCATTTACCAAGACCCATCACCTTTTACATCCTCCTAAGTTGTTCTTAAGGGGAGGTGTTGGTGTAGGCTTTTATTTTCCTAGTGGGTTAATTTATTTTCCCTTAGTCCTAGGTTTCTCCTACACTTAATTAAGCTTGCTTAGGATAATAAAGTGAGTTTATTACTAGGCTATAAGTGATGTGTTGTCCCCTTCCTTAAAGGGTGGAACACTTTCCACTTTTGGTGGCATTCTCCACTTTTGGTGATCCATCTCCACTTTTTTGTGGTTGATTCCTATTGGTTGGATTTTCCACTTACTCCTCTCCTTAGTTCTATATAAACTAACTAGCTAACTTGTATTTGCATCTTCATGCAATCTTTGTAGTGTATTTTTTCAGCTTGGAAGCTCTTAATGTAATATTGTCACATCAACATTGCATACTCTCTTAGAGTCCTGATTTGCATTCTTATGTTTTTTTAGTTTATGTAACTTAGATTTTATCTTAAAAATTTCCTTGGGTTATTCAATCTATTTCAAATTTTTAACAAAAATCATTAGTTCATTTTTTATGCAACTCTTTGGTGTGATTTAAAACCACTCATGTATGTTTTTTTTTTTTTTGGTCTCACAGGGTATCCCCGCGACTCAAGCCCAGTGGGTTCCCTCTATAAGGTGAGCTTGAGGCGAGACTAATCCCTACAGCCTCGGGATAACCAACACAACCCCATGCATCCGAAGCGGGGTGATTTTCGAGCCAGAGAGAATCGAACCCAAGACCTCGGGGAGCAAACCCAAGACTCAGACCAACTCCTCTAACTCGTGGAGGCAACCACTCGTGTATGTTATTGTTACATAAAGGAGAATTACTAAATACTAATGAATAGTAGATTTTGTCTTAAAATGAATCATTAAAACTTGTGATTTTTAAACATGATGAATCAATCCCTAATATCATAAGAAATATTTGGTTCAATCTACTTGTAAACAACACATGGATCAAGGTAGATATGCCTTATTTTGTGTTATCTTTCTATATAATTTTAATGGCCTAGCACTATACTAGTTTTGGATTGCATGACATTGTTTCTTGTCTTGTGAGTTTGAAACCTAGTGTTGATGGTTAATCATGTTATATTCCTAAAGAGGATGGATTTGTTAACCTTGGAGTCAAGTTTGGATCCTTTGAGAAACTAGTAGTGTAATTCTAGGTCGTTCATTGTCCAAAATTGATAGTTTCTAACAAGGATAATTTGAGCTAACAAGATGAAAAATTCTATATTTTCCTAGAATATTTACACTAGTAATAGGGGTGACTTGTCCTAACAAGAATTATTTTTATTAGTAGTAGGGACAATCCTTAAATAGTAGGCACTTCCCAAACTTTTACAAAAAAAAAAATCTAAATTAAATTTTTTCCCTAATGTGTTCCTTACCTACCTATCATCTTGTTTTAGATAATTTTAAGGTAATTTACAATTTATTCACTATTTTTTGTTAGAATTTGTGCCTTTTTAAAAAATAACTTGTCAATTATTTGAATTGTTGTGGTCTTGAATCTCCCGATTGACCTACCTCATGAGTAGGCAATCCTTGTGATTGAATGTCATTTCCACATCCTTGTGGATGTAGGTTGTGTCCTCTTGGTTTTGTGTAATGAAGCAATGTGTTTCTCTTATTTTATTCCTTGTGTTCACAAAATAACAAGATCATGGTCTAGTGCCTAACAACTATCATTAGAGACAACTCTATACTCTCATATGGTCATCATAATATTTTTTTCACACAACAAGGTTAAGACATATTCTTGTTTCTTTATTCTTAGTGATTTGAATTTACATAATTTTATGTTTATTTCATTGGTTCATGGCATCTTGAGTGCATAAGTGTGCAATAGGGCATGGTGATGTTACATTTGTATTGCAAAAAATATATTTGTTCATTATTTGACCTCTAATATCTTAGGTCAAATATTGAGGCATTACACCACATCTTTAGTTGTTTATTTCCCCTCATTTATTTTTACTCAATTTTATTTTTTCATTCTTACTTTATTTCTAAATGATCTAGTGTTATTAATTTTCCTATATCGTATATCTTCATTCATACTACATTTTATTATGACACCCTATTGAAAAAATCCTAGATACTATATTATATTATCATTTTATTATTTTTTCACTTGAAATATATTTTTAACCTTTCCCATTTATTTAACCATATTTCATGCATCTACTAAATATTTTTAACTTAAACACACCATATAAAATATATGATTAAAAAAATATGGTCACAATAATCACATCTTCAATTTCTTAGCTTTTTCAGCTTAGAGTCATATAACATAACCTTATTTCCTAGCAAAAACTATTTGATTCTATAATTTTATCATGTGAAATTGTTTTTAACCTTTTTTATACTTGGTTATAGCTCAATTCTCATCCATTTTTTAATTCTATTGGTATTTATTTGACTAGCTCTTCTTTTTTTCAATTTAATATTATTATCATCATTAAATTAGACAATATGAATTATATTTCCATTTTCATATCCAAAACATAGACGCAAGCCTATAATACTAGAGGTATCTTTATATCCCAATATGTGATACCAAAACTATATATTTTAGTTGATAATCTCTCTTACTTTATTAAAGGTTTTTTTGGCACCATATTCTTATTATTCTTATTGATGATAAGATGTAATTTTATCATGCATGGTTGTAAAATTTTATAACAATTGTTGAATTGTTTTGTTTCAAAAAATTATTGACTTGATCACTTAGTATGCTTGTTATCACTTGGTATGCTTAGTGAGAAACTAAAATTAGTAATGATACACTCATATATGAATTTGTTTCCTATTTTTTGTGGTACAATTCTTAGTATGAATTGCTTCATCTCACCTATTTAAATATTTTTTCTAGTTAAAATGAATCTCCCTTGAATTTTTTTTTGTTACAATTTGAACGGTTCCAATAAATTTTATTTCTCATTTTTCAAATGGTGGTGCCACTAATATTAGTCTTAAGGGCTTTCCATCTCTTTTGTTTCCTTTCTCCAGTTGATATACATCATAGGTCCTAGCTCACTTATGAACATTTGTAAAAAAATTATGCTACCATAACCATGATAGTATTGTTTGTCTTGTAGTTCATCTTTCGAAATTATCACATCCACCTACATCCACCTACTCCTTCATGTGCCTCACTTAATATCAACTCTCTTTCATGATATAGTACCACCTTTCTCAAAATTTCATATTTTCCCATTTTATAGAGATATCCTTCAACCAAGGTAAAATAAAAATAAAAAATAAATTTAGTCTTTTTTCTCCATACTATTGAAGGTTTTACAAAAATTTCCTATGTCCAAGAATTGTACTCTCTTTTCCATGTCTCATGGTACTACTTATAATAAATTTTCTCACAAAAAGAAACATAATCTATTGGTCCCTTGTCTTCTCTATTATCTATCCTAAATAGATAATTTTTTCTCTAGTTTTTTTCATGTTTTTACTTAAATTTTGAAGTCAATTTCTTGAAATAACATCAACATATACAATTTATTTCATGTATGATTGATCTATTCACTAGGTACTTTAGGATCTCATGGTTTGTAAAGAATATTAAGGTGTAGCCAACAAATAATGCTTACACTTTTGGAATACATACACCACACCCAAGGCTTCTCTTTTTTTATTAGTGCAATTCATTTAAGTGTGAGCTAATTTCCCACTCCCAAAGGAATTTGGATTATCTTTTTCCCTCTTGGTTGTAAAAATACTACTCTAATGGACATATTAGATGCATCTAACTTGCACCTAAAAGTAGCTTCCAATCTAGGAATATTTGGATTGACATATTAGCAACCATTACCTTTATGATTTCAAATTCCTCTTGACACCTCTCTATACATTTGATCTATTTGTGGTTCTTTTTATTTAAATGTTCTCTTATTGGACCCAAAACAAATGCATTATTTCTTATGAAATTTATATGATATCCAATATAGCCTAGGAATTCCCTTACACTAGGAATTCCCTTACATCATTGGGACATTTAATTTTTGGTAGATTTATAATTATAGTGATTTTGAGAGGCTCTAATTTCACCCCTTTCTTACATATAACATATCCTAGTAGTAATTTTCCAAAGGATGTTACAAAGATACACTTTTTGAAGTTCAAATCTATTCTATAAATTTCACATCTCTCAAAAATCATCCTTAGTGATTAAATATGGTTTTTCATTAATATGTAAATTATCTATTTGTCTAGGTATAACTCTAATATTCATAAATAAAATATTTTAAATTGTTACCATTATCCTAATAAAGACTGTTGGTGTGTTTTTTAATCCTATAATAATGATTGTATACATAAAAGATCTATATTTTATTTCTAGTGTTGTAATGCTCAAATTTTACTAAGGAAAAAATGGGTAAAAATACACCTATTTTTTTTGCATTAAAAAATACAATATTAATAGTGTTGTAATACACACACACAAGTATATTTATCACACATGAATACACCAATACAAAAATCAAATGCATATGAAAGAGATGTGTAAGTAATTCACAAGTAAAGATATGATGTCATCTCAATCTACTAAATGTGGCTCGTATCTTGATGCAACACTACAACACACACTAGTAGAATATTGGATTCATGGTAGGAAACACAATATGATTAATTCCTTTAATCCTTAAACACGATGAAGAGATTAAGTAAATTCAAAAAATGTTTTATGATTTTTTTTATATTCCTACCATAAAGCATAATATACATCAATTATCCTTTTTACCATTACATTTTCATCAATTCATTAACTCAATATAAAAGTATAAGAGAGATTACCACATGATAAATAATGTTAAATAATTTATTCTCATCACAATAGAGATGGCATCAATGAGGAGAGGGAGAAGAAATTACACATTCCAATAATTATTTTTACCTTTCAAGGATCAAATATGGCATGAATAGAAGGTGAAGGATTCCTTTTGTAACACACCAATGAGATGGTATTACTTCACAACACCATCCTAAAACAATAATAATAGGAAGTAATAACATTTTCTAACTCAACTTAATTGATAATATGTTATCATTTTCATAATACCTTTGTAAATGGTTACAAGGATAATTCAAATTCAATACACACACACATACTTTACAATCATATGTAACACATGATACCAAAGGGAATAATGAGAACTAATACATCATTCAATTTCATCATGTTAAGCATGCATACAAGGTTTCTTCATAAACATAATAACCATACACATAACTAGAATAGGTACATACTTATAATTCACATATACAAGCTTCCTTTCAAATATTTAGTTGAACACATGGTTATTATAGAGGATTATAAATAGAAAACCTATGTCATAACATTGATAATCAACATCTAAAATATAGTTCATTTACAAGGAATTATTATTAATAAAGTATTCTATCAATATATGAGTAAGAATGGCCATCATATATAAATCCATTCCAAAACAAAATTAAAATTCATCAAATGATACAAAGACTAAAAATAATTATAGAGCACAAAAAAATCTACCTAAGTCACAACAAACTTAATCGAGAATAAATTGTGACACAAAATTCTAGACATAATAACTCATAACTATTTTAAAACAAAGAATTGCACATAACTAAATACATAGAAGGTGAAAAAATTCACTTGATAGAACCTTAAATATCATAATAAAATTCACTAACTAGGACATGGTTATGAGTTTTATATGTGGCTATAACTACTTATATGTAGCTACAAAACTCATTAACTTAAAAGATACAAGGATGGCTTGAGTGAGAAAGGGAGCGGTGCAAGGCTTTTGAATTCTGACGCAGAGGAGGGCGATGGCAACGCAAATAAGTATGATGATGGTGATTCATGTTGGTGTTTTAGCGTCCCTCTCCTGGTTTCCTTCCCGCTGGGTGTGTGGGGGCGGATCTCTGGGCCTCTACTTTTCATTTCTCGTGTGTTTCCAAAGGTTGCTCTGTCATGTTCTTTGGTGCTGGACCTTCCCGCCTCTGTCAGGTTTTTCTGCTCACCTATGCTGGGTAAGAATCTGGTTCTTTCGACGGGGGTGTCTACTGGGTTGTGGACCTCCATTTTGGCATGTCCTGCCTTCGCGGGGTGGAAGTTTTGCTGCTTCTAGCATGGATTCCTTGTTGGTTTCTGGCCTTGTCCTGCCTGCTTGCCCCTTGTGCGTGCTTGGGGAGTTTCTGGGTTGACTAAAGCGCTGCCTTTAGTCGCTTGTTTTCTGCCCTGTGCTGTTTTGCCTGCAGAATGTCTGGAGGTTGTATGTCCTCTGTTTTTCAGTAGTCTTTGTTCGTTTTTGGCTGGGATGGTCCCATATCCTATTTTGTCTATTGTTCGGCCCTTTTCTCTTATCCTTGCTCTGCTCGGTTTGAGTCTATTCTCTGCTGCATGGTCTTGGGAGAAGGGTTCATTGTGTCTTTTATGCTCTATTTGTCTCTATTAGCACTATTCTCTTTTTAACTTTGCTCTTTCAGTTTAGTCGAGCTCTCCTGTCTCCTTTTAGTCCTGCATCCTCTCTTTCATGCTCCCCGTGTTGTGGCGAGCATTGGTAAAGGTGTTGTTTGTGGGTTTTTGGGACATTCTTTCGGTTGAGCTGGGTTTCTTCTTGTTCTGCTCGTGTGCTTTGGAGTTGCTCTTCCTTTATTCTGATGTTAGCACAGTGACTGTGACGCCGGCTTAACCGGCACACTCTAAGCACTGACCGCTTAGGTGGCCGGGCCCATTCCCTGACATTTCCGTATCCTTCCGTTTTTTACAAAGTCCGTTTCTATAAACTTTGTCCCTCCGTTTTCACGTTTAAAGTTATTTTGTTTTACTCCCACATTCTTTGCGGAATACAAACGGTGGAATCTTTTCCTATAAATATTTTGCGGAAATGATAATTTAGCACAACATTTTAAATCAGAATCGTGCGCTTATAGGAGATAAATTAGGTGTAATGTAGTTTAAATCATGATGCCCTCCCTTTTTAAACAATATAATAAGGGTATTTAAATAATATAAACCTTTAAAAGATTAATAAATATAATTAAAGATGATGATTTATTGTCTTACAATTAAAAAATATTTAATAATAAATATATAATGAAAGATTTTCAAACAAATTTTATATAATAAGTTTTTTATGAATTATTTTATATTTTTAATTTTTTAAATATATTTTTGTTATGAGTGTTTTGATATATACAATGATTTTCTCTTAATAACATATATGCTTTTTTATGATAATATATTTATATAATATTACTATATATTGTGTTTTATGATATTATATTTATATAATATTATTATCCTATTTTAAAATAATATAGATATACTAATTAAACTTGTTGATACAATATTATATATTCTTTTTCATTTGATATTTTATTTTTATTTACCTAAGATTTATTTTTAAAAGAGATAGAAAAATAGATCATGCAACCATAAAACTATGCATATGCTAGATTCAAACCTACAAGAAAGGGTCTTAGCAAAAATTATAAAGCATGAAAAAAAAAAGAAGAATAATTCTAGATCTCAAAGAAAGGGATAACAAACAAATCATGGAGGAGTATAGAAAATGAATTATGAGTTTCAAGAAATTAAAGTCATCACTTTCAACAAGGATTATACAAATCTTTATGTGAATGAGAAATTATGATAATTGGGCATGAGGAAGAATAAAATTCAATGTTGCAAAAATGTGAAAGAGAGTGGATTTTGGAAGAATACATCAAGAAGATGAAAGGAGTGTATATTTTTTTAGAAAATAAATCCTTATTAATTCTCAAGGTTGAAAGTGAAAAAATATTGATCTTGATGCGTCCATTAGTCTTCAAAATATTGAATTATGAACATATAGATTGATGTTCTAAATAATTATTCTAATGAGTGTGCACTTTGAGGGAGAACTCTATTTAATTTTAATATTAAAATTTTGAGCCATAAGAAGGTTTGTGATGATGCCAGTATCTTTAGTTCACTAGAGGGAGCTAAGAGCTTTGACTGTATGTATGCTATTAGATATATTTTACTTCATACTTTATCATGTTTGGTTTGTTAGCATCATGAGACAAATCATAAGAAATGAGAAATAATTCACTTATCATTCCATAAGATTATGAAATTCAAGTGTTAATTGGAGACATGTGAAGAGAAATGTAGAAATCTTTCCTACTATATTAACCAAACAACTAAAAAGGAAAGATATTAAGAACACATGAACTTGAAATCTTTGTTTTGGTTTAATATTATCATTGTTAATAAATTTATCATACCATTTTCCTGGATAATTAGATGAATTAATTTATCCATGAGAAGTTGTAAGGAGGTGATCAATTCATTTACTTAAAGGATTTTAGTTTAAAAAAAAACTTAAAAATAATTCTAAGTAAATGAAAAAATTATAAATAACTCCTAAGTAAACAAAAAAATCTTTAATAATTCTTAGACGGTTTTAGTTTTTTAAAACATTTGATTGTGTTCCAATCATACATATAATATGACTCTCAAGTAAATAAAAAATTAAATAATTCTTCGATAGTTCTTTTATTTTTAATATTTAGTTGTGTTTCAATTTTTATATATTTTCATGGCATGTCACTTCGTGTGTTACTACTATTCTATATATCCATTATTTCTTTAAAGTTTGAGAGGTACAAGTATGGATATAATTTAATGGGGGAAATCATTAGTGTTTAATATTTTTAATTCAATAAAATTAAATATTTTTATGAATGGACAAAGAAAAAAATGATATTAAATTTGAATATATAATTTTTCCCGTTGTTCATTAACATAGATAATAGAAATATTTTGTCCATTGAATTTTGTGAATTATAATATTTTGAAAATTGTTGATGTTTTCATGTTATTGTTAATTTTCATTTAAGAATTTTAATAAGTGTTATCAGAATTAGTTTTGTTGTAATATGTTGTCAACTGATATTTTATTTTCATGAGAGTTTTTTTATAAGTAATTTCAAATTTAAAAATAACTATAAATACAAATAACTCTTGACTAAATAAATTAAAACATTCTTCAATAGTTGTAAATAAAAAATAAATTTTCGGTAAATAAAAATGAAGTATCAAATACTAAATGAAAAATGTATATTAATTATATTAGTATATTTATATTATTCTAAAAATTAAAAAATATATATATATATAAATATATTATCATAAAAACACTCAAGAAATATGAAGAAAGCATTGTATTCATTAAAAACACTCATAACAAAAATATATTTAAAAAAAATTAAAATATAAAATAATTCAAAATAATTTATTGTATAAAATTTGTTTCAAATGTTTCAATATATATTTATTATTGAATATTTTTAATTGTAAAACATTTTTCATCATCTTTTATTATATTTATTATTAAACCATTTTTTAATTAATTATTTGAAATTTTATATTATTTAAATACCTTTATTATATACTTAAAAAATGACGGCGTCTTAATTTTACACACAAGCGCATAGTTACCTTTTAAAATGTGGTACTATCATTTCGGTGGAATATTTATAGGAAAAGATTCCAGCGTATTTCTTCCCATATGGAATGTGGGAGTAAAAGAAATAACTTCGAACGGGGAAAAGGGAGGAAAAAAGTTTACGAAAACGGACTTAGTAAAAAGGGAAACCATGGATGTGATAGGATACGGAAATGTCAGGAGAATGGGCCCGGCTACCTCAGTCATCAGAGCTTAGAGTGTGTCGGATAAGCCCGACCGTGACTGTGGGTCCTCTTTGCATGTCTTTCTAGAGACGGAGGGGGCTCTATCCTGTTTTGAAAATTTTGGCTTCTCTCTGTGGTGTTATCAAGCATGGCATGCTTAATGTTTTTTTAGTTTGCAACAGTGTTGGTAGTTGTGATGCTCCTTTAACACGGTTGGTTAGAGATTTGGTGATCTTTTGGTCTTTCTTGCCTGAGGTGGTTGTTCAAGCTCCCGTTGGAGCTGTTCCTAATGCTTTCTTGGAGATGCTATACTTGATAGTTTTAGTTTCGTGCTTCTTCAGTTTGAAGGCCTTGGTTCAGGAGGTCCTGTTGCTTTTGGTTGCTATGGTTACCCTCTCTTCGGGAGTATTGAATTTCTTACTGAGTGCGCATATTGTGTCTCCTATTGAAGTGGAGAACTCCCTAAGTGCACAGATTGTGTCTCTTTCTTACTAAGTGTGCAGATTGTGTCTCCTTTTGAGGTGGAGACCTCTCCTATGGAGGTGGAAGTGGGCTTTGAGATTGTAGTGGTTGCTTATGCTTCTTCAGTAGGTCCTCTCCCTAGCTACTCCTATTGAGATGGAGGCCATTCTTATGGAGGTGGAGGCTGGGTATGCTGGTGAGTTCTTACCCCTATGGACAGGGTTCTAATGGTGACTTCTCCTATAGAGTTGGAGAGGCAAGTTGGAGATGGGGTCTTGTTGCTCCTTCAATTTTATTATTGTTTTAAGCCCAAAAATTTGGTTCTTTGAGTGATATGTTGGTTACAGGATGGTGGTCTCAAGGAGCGTTGAGGAGCTCAACTTTTCTAAATATGTTAATGTGTTGTAGGTTTGAGGTCCCTTTAAAACCTGCTTGTAAACTGATGTTTAGTTTGTCTTGCCCACCCTTGGGGTGGATGTTGTTAAAGGTTGTTGTATTTATTGTTTGTTGGGTGGCATGTTGGCCTGTATTGCTGGCCATGAGGCTTGTTTTGAAGGTTGATTGGGTTTTAGACCTATTTATACCTGCTTGTAATTTTTTGATGTTTGTTTAGTTTTCCCACCCTTGGGGTGTTGTTGTTTGCAGCTTTGTGAGTGGTCTTTTGGCCTATTCTGCTGGTGTTGTTGCATGTTCTACTTTATTGTTTTGCTAGCTTTGAGAGTTGTTTCTTGTTGTTGTTCCTCATCTTGTTGTACTTATTGCTAAATATTTCTTTTGGTAAAATAGATCATGGCCCTTTCAAAATCCTTGCTTAATAAAAAAATTAAAGATACATAAAATTTGAAATGAATCTTTTAACACAAGTTTTCTAGTATTCATCCATATTAAAAAATTAACATTATATTTAGTATACCCTAATAAATTAAAAATAAAAGTGAAAACATCACTACTGAATTTGACACCATTTTCTGACGGACGTTCGTCGGTGGTTCGACAAATCTTTGTCGGTGTAGCGACGAAATGACGAAAACATTTTCGTCGTAGTTTTTTCGTCGCACGTCCGACGACGAATTAAACGTTGAAATAACGACACAGTTTCATTGATCATCGGCATCATAAAATGGCTCAGATGTTCATCCGAATATCGACCCAATGGGCGTCGAAAGAACACCAAAAGTTTGTCGCCAATTTGACGAAATAGGCAAGTATTTATGACAAAGCCTTTGTCGCAACTAAGCAACTTCATCGGACCTTTTATGTGGTTCATTGGTGACATTCGTTGAAATTGCGATGAAAAGGGAAAGAAGTTCCAACGAAGTCTTCGTCGTAGCTAAGAAACTTCGTCGCACCTTTTATGTGGTTCGTCGGTGACGTTTGTTGAAATTGCGATGAAAAGGGCAAGGAGTTACGATGAAGTCTTCGTCGCAGCTAAGCAACTTCATCAGACCTTTTCTGTGATTTGTCGGTATACTTCGTCGCAATGACAAAAAAATTGACAAGGATTTACTACGAAGTCTTCGTCGCAGCTATAGCAACTTTTTCGAACGTTTTCGATGATTCGTCTGTTGCGTTCATCAAAAATTCGACAAAATAATGTAATTTTTTTAAAAAAATACAGTCGTTGAAATGTACCATCGGTGAGAGATCAAGCAAGTCACGTCCCTTCATATTCAAATCTCGGGCAATTATTTTATTCGATCATTTTCCATGTTTATTTTATTATTGATGTAGAGTGGCAGGGGAAGACAATCTCTTAAGATCTTCTCTCAAATACTCTTAGATAGACTCCTTAATACACCATACAACTAATGAGCAACTTAAGCACTATTTTAACTCGACACACCCAAATGCAATCAGGAGGCTTGGAAATGACTCAGAATCTCTTAACATGGCTAAACTAAGCCAACAAACAAGACTTCTCACTTGGGAACACTCTTTCATCTATCACTGCCATATTAGGCCTTGTAGCCCTTATAGCCATCTAATGGGACAGTCAACATAAAATACTTCTAATGACTGAAACTAGACCAAACTCACTGGTTTTTGACACTTGATACTATCCTCCACAAACCCTCAAAACCACAAGTTTTGACTCCAACAAAAAAGACAAAAAATGACCTATTTTCTAATGCTACAAGGAGGCCTAAAAGACACTTTTCAATCCATCATCTTTTACATATCTTTATTCACTCCTAGCGCTTCAGATAAATTTGTGTAAATGAGACAGAAATGTGAATCTTTTATGACAAATAAAATTATTAAAAGGAGGGGGGAGAGAGCTAAGGGTAGGGGGCAAGATAATGTTTGAATGTATAGCAAAGTATAAAATTTTGATCATTATAACAATGAAACAAATCTTAAGTTTGAAGCATTAATATCATTTACAACATTTATGATCAAGAATGAATGTAAGTAGAGAAACTTTTGCATACCTGCAGATGGTACAAAATTTCATGGTTAAGTCGAAGCCTCCATCAACAACAAGATCCAAATATCCATGTATCTATCTCAATCGAGCCTCTAAACCCTTCAAAGCTGTCAATTTTTCCACTAACCTGTTATGCACAAAAGTCAAATTTTAGAGTTATGTCACCACTAAAAACAGAAGAAACAGAGCTTTGAAACCAAATCCACACACAACACAATGTGGTATTCATACAAAGCCATACAAACAAACTAAACTCAGAACATTGGAATGGAAACAACTTCAAATTATGATGCAGAGCATGGATTCAGGGTATAAAGAATCATTTTTCTGCCACCATAGTGAAAAGTTAGCACTTTCTTTCATCTTTGCATATTGGTTTGATGCTTCAAGCGATGCATTTCTTATATTGAAAAGTGCATTACCTTATTGAGCTTCTCTTTGTTTTGAGAATAGTTTAATATTCTCTACTTAACAGGGCCAACCACGTGACGTGGAAGCTCATTCCCCCCCCTCACATCACTCTCAATTCCCCATACCCAATCATATAACATTAATCATTCATTCCATTAATAACATATAACATTCATTCATTCATCCATTAATAACATATAACATTCATTAATTAATTAACATATTCACATTCATTCATTAACATATAATAATCATTCTTTCAGTTTTTACATATTATCAAAAATATGGTTGTCATGATATGATTACAATCACTTTTTTTTGTTTCTTTTTTAAAGCTAAAAAAATCTAAAGTGGAGTATAGTTTTCTAAATCAATATATATGCTAGTTGTTTTTCCCTCTGCTTTCGTGATCTTAATGTCGCCTAGTCATCTTCTCATGGCGTGGACATTGCCTCAAGAAGTGCTTTATGATAAGAAGAAATGTAAAAGCGGTATGTTTTATTATTATTATTTACAAGTATTTTCTACATTAATTAAAAAGAACATTAGAGTGGTTCTCTTTTACCTAATGGGTCCACATCATGTTCCTAAACTTTTTTTATAGACTCATGCTCAGCATGTTGAACACCCTCTAAATCCTGATTTGTAGTTGAAACACGAAAGGTTACATTAATTAATACACCAATTGAAATTAAATATGTTTAAGAGAACATGAGAGTGGTCCTCTTTACCTGATGGGGCCACATCATGTTCCTGATCTTCTCTAGCCTGATCATGCTCAACACGTTGATGATGCTCTACATGCTCTAAAGTTGAAACACGAAAGGTTACATTAATTAATACAACAATTGCAATTAAATATGTTTAAAAGAACTTTAGAGTGGTCCTCTTTACCTGATGTGGCCACATCATGTTATTGATCTTCTCTAGCCTAATCATGCTCAACATGTTGATCACGCTCTACATGCTCTAAAGTACCGGGATGCACACCATGACCTTCATCTGCAGGTTGTGCTCCACCCTCACCAGGCTGCATTCCAATGTCATGTGCAGTATTATCATTGCTTGAATGTTTAAAACAAATAGGCATGTAATTTCTTTATGGTGGAAATTAATGTGAATAGATTGCACAAGTATTCGAACTGAAATAAAATTTATTGAGTTTATTTATTGTGTCATATGTAGTGGAAGGTTGTGTTTGCCCAGTCAAGACTCTTAGGCGTTCAGCCACGGCTCCATAGCCTTGCTGGAAGGCAATCTTCAGGTCATCTTTTGTGGGAACTCTATTGAATTCAGAGGCCTACATTTTTGCATAAGATCATGAATTTTCTATGGTGTGATAAAACCAATTGTTTCAATTTATTATTTGGATACTATATTTCATTTATTGATATACAATTCGTGCAACTAATTTCATATAACCACAAGAGCCAAGTTTGTGCTGCCCTTGTTTTTCTAGTCTTTCCTTTGTTGCCTTCGATGTTTCGGGCAGCCTATGAAAAGTTTGAAATACGTTAGATTATGTAAAAAGAAAAGAGTAATCAATATATAATTATATTGTTGATAGTATCACATACCTTCCCTTGGCCCGGTGGTGTCTTTCCTTTTCTTGCAGCCTTCTCCTTCCATGGAAACCCCCGGGTCCTTCCACTCCCTCTCTAGGTCTGGAGTTCTTCATTGCTTTTTGTTCTTCTCTAAATGTGACCTATATTGGTCCCTCACATACTTTAGATAGGTACTGCTTTCTTGGATGGATTCCAGGTTTGAATCTTTCTTAGAACAACACAACTAAGCAGTTAATGAAACCATCTTTTAAATCGATTTTGGGCGTTGCTTGTAGCATAGAGTGAGCCGAAGAGATCCAATGTAATATCACTTAGATTTTTATAAAAAATATCATTTCCTGCAAAATGATCATGGGATCATTAGTCTAAAAAGAATGATCAATAAGTAAATTTCAATTGGATTATATATAATAATAATTAAAACATTTTAAAGTACCTGGGACCTTCTCTATCTTTATGGGAACAAAATCCTCGGTCACCACATATGTGACCGACAATGTTCCCGTACTAGTAATACAAGAAGATCTAGGAAATGTTGCT
>VDFB02019901.1:0-40375 GCA_007258455.2 Sequoia sempervirens | reverse complement strand
TTCCCCGCCATCCCGCTATGGTGCTTTGGTTCATTGCGAAATCACGGGCGGGTGCCACGTGGACTGTACAAGGTGGGGCCTCAGGAAATTTTTGTGCGATATATTTTAAATGTTTCATTGCTTCCAAAGCAAATCATTTAAAATGAAATATTTGACAAGGTCGGGGGGAAATTCATTAAAAATGAGAAAAAGCGGAGAAATTAGGGCAACTAGTCAAGTCAGGAGCAGGCTACATAGCATACAAAATGGTATACCCATCCATGGCCTGCCTGCCTCTAACGGTCTGTCAGCTGTCAAAATGATAGGACCCATCCCGTGCCATCGCCAACAGCCTGCCTTCCGTGCAGAAAATAACCTAATTCATAACCCTCACATTTTTTATTTTTGAGCCCACATACAACGGTTAAACTTTTATATATGTTTTGTTTAATATATTTAAAAAATATTTTATAAATTATTTATAAAATATTTATAATATAAAATATTTTTTTAATATATTAAACAAATATATATAAACTCTTTAATATTTTTTATTAGTGATTTTAATGGTATATTAAAAAAAATCATATTTTGATAGTTGAATACATTCAAAATATTTCTAATATATTTCTAATTTAAAAAATATATTGTTTAATTTTTTAAATATATATTTTTTTTTCAAAAATATATTTTTATTTATTTTTAAATATATTATACATACAAAATTACATAATAAATAATAGATAATAGGTTTTGGTGAATATATCTAGGTATGTTAATACAATACACTGAAAAGTACATGCATTATAGCTAGCGCCTGGGTGGGCTCCCCCTACCTCCTTTCTTTTCTCATCCCCGCACTGACGTGCTAGGAGAGCCAGCTAGGAGTTGAGGTGGCGAAAAGGAAGGGGCTATGGGGGACGTAGGTGGGTGTGACTAGGAGGCTGGTCACATGATGGAGGCGACAATTTTCTTCACAAAGCTCGAGGATGTCGTAGGCATCATTCCCTGATGGCAGTTTCATGCAGATTAAATGTGGCACGTATGGAGGGAAGTCATTTGGGTCCCATAGGCTTCTTTGGCCTTGTGGATGTCATTAAAATTTTTCATTTCTTTCCATTTCATATCGGTTGGTGGCGACTTTAGTGGCAAACATTTGCATCAGAATTTATTTGTCTTGGTGGTGGCGTTCATGGCGAAGCGATCTCTCTCTGTCATTAAAGTCTCTGTGGATGGCCTGGCGAAGTTTGGTGCAGACACGCCAATCTCTCTGAAATCTTTGGCTAGACAAGCCTCCTTCAGAGAAGTTAAAGACCAATGATTGAAGCGGATTCTCTTAAACAAGGACCCGTTAGTTTTGGTGGCAACCAAAATGATCTTGGGAGTTGGTCATTTGGCTAACAAGGAGTTTGGCAAGGACAATCTACACATCTCCTCCCAGTTTTTGGCATCTCTTATGGATAACAGTGAGTCCAAGGCTGTGGCTAAACTATTGCTAGTTAAGATGTTTCGCAAGGATCTGGTGGGAGGGGTAAATGAAGTGTTGAGTTTTATGGTGGAGGGAAGAGGCGTCCCAAGACCAAGTGACTTTGCAGCTATTCGAGGTTCGGACGAGGTCATAAAGCTTTTCTCGTTCCTTCTTGACTTGAATGGTCCGACATTGAGTAGACACAAAATGGTGGCGGCGGTGGCCATTGAATTCCTGAAGAAATTCTTCGGCTTGATGGCTATGGGTGATGCCGAGTGGGTAAAAGTCTTTGAAGATTTTTTTGTTTAAAATAATTTCCTGTGAATGCCTTGTATAGTTGTTGGTTCTAATAGTTTTTAGAGTTTATATCTATGGTCCAATGGCATCTTTCAATCCCAGAGTTTATAAATTTGATCTCTAATCGCTAGTTTGGGAGTTTTGGGTGACTGGGGATTCGTATGTTTAGGGTCGGGGCCGAACCCTTATCGAATTTTGGGTTGGTAGTTGGCTTGGATGGCGGGGTGGTAGTTTCTAGATGGAGGGGTCTCCCTATCTTTGGCTGGTTGGGTCTCATTTTGACCATCTTTGGGGTGGTTTTTGGTAGTGGTGGTTGGGATGGGTTTGCTGGTAATTAATGGCGGAAGCTTTCCTGTGTTTGCAGACGGTTGTACCTTTTTTAATCTAATATATAAATCAATCTTGCGAATAAAAAATAAATAAATCAAATTTTAATTAATTTTTTAGTTTAAATTCTATAAAATATTCAATTAATTAGTTGTATTGTTTGTTATTGTTTAAATTATGATATAATTGGTTTTTATTTTATGATTATAAATAAGGTTTTTATTTTAGGTAATGCATAAACAATAATGTGATCATCTTAGATCTAAAACATAAATCAAAAGGTATAGATATATAATTTTCAAAATTACATCAATATTTGATCTTTAATAAAAACATAAACTAATATAATTTAATTAACCGCAATCTAAATCCCAACCCTACTATTAACCCCAATCTTAAGCCTAACAATAACCCTAAGTGAACACTTATCCTAATTGAACCTTAACCCTTATTTAGCCCAAACCCTAACCTTAACCCTAACCCTAATTGAACCCTAACCCTAATTAAACTCTAGCCTTGATTGAAATCTAACCCTAATTACACTCTAGCCCTAATTGAACCCCAACCCTAACCTAAACCCTATTTGTTCCTAACCCTAGTATCTCACAAATATAGGATCGAGACCTTTCCAACTCTAGTAAACCTTATTGGATAGTGATAAAAGCTACCTTATCTTTCATTAAGGTAGAAATTTTTTGTTATACAACATGCCCCTTGAAAATTGGAGATAGGCACTGCAAAAAGAATGTAAACACTAATGAAAATGGTCAGTGGTATTGTGGAAGATGTGATAAAACTTTCCCTAAATGTGATTATAAATATATACTTCAATGCAAAGTGCAAGACCATACTTCATTCACTTGGATTACAACTTTTGAAGTGGCGAAGAAATTATGGGTGTTACAACAAAAGAATTGAACATTTTGAAGCATGAAAAACAAGATGATGTTAAGTTTTCACACATTATACAAAAGGTCCTTTTCAACAGATACATATTTAAACTTCAAGTGAAAAAAGAGACTTATAATGATGAACAAAGGATTAAATGCATAGTCATAAAAACAACAAAGTTTGATTATTCATCTAAGAGCAAAGCTTTATTAGACTCAATTGCAAAGCTATAGGTTTCATAACATTCAAATGATTGAATGTATATAATGTTAACAATGTATTCAAACATTTGAAGAAAAAAATAGTGGATATATCTAAGTTAGTTAATGCCCTTTTGTCATGATATACTTCTTTGATGTTGTCAATACTAAATCTAATGATTGATGAACATTTCTGCTTTTAAATTTATTGTTCTTGGTTGATTGTTGTTATAGAAAAGTTGGTATGATTTCAAATTTGAATGTGTACCCTTATATATGGGAATTGAGATAAACAATGACACAAACAATAATGAAATCAAATTGATTGCTTTCCAAATTCATATTCATGAAAATGTAAGCATTTTTTCAAGTCAATAAGCATCTTGATAAAGATAACTCTCGGCGTGTTTTACATATATTATTAATTAATATAGGTATGCTAGTTAATTAAATTATTAACTATATTTTATTTGTATTATATATTGAATTGTTAAAAGATGTAAAAATCTTAATACTAAATATATAGGAAAATGGTCAAAAATAAAATATAGTGTGTAATTTAAATACAAATTATATAATTCTTATATATAATTCTTATAATATTTATATTATTGTGGGGTTAGAGGCCCACAGCTCGGTTGGCTAAATGGCTGTTACTTGCGGGAGGTTGGTTCTGAGGAGTCCTAGTCTCCCCACCCCCACAGTATCCCGGAGGGCATGTCGGCGCCCGGTGCGATCCGTTAAAAGTTACGGGTGCCGCTGCGGTTGCTGGGGTGGTGCTGCAGATTGATGCTGATCCTAAAATATATATATATATAAGGAGAAGGCGGTATTGGCGTAGTGTGATAGTTTAATGGTGGCATTATTTATTTCTAGCACCAAGGTTCAAAGCCCGTTAGGAATTGTGTTGAATTTCCATTCCATTCCATTCCATTCCTTCCTTCCTTCCCTTCCATTCCTTCCCTCTCCTCTCTCCATCTTCCTCTCCACCCTTTCTCTCCCTCCCTCTCTCTATCTCTCCCCATCTCTCCTCCTCTTACTCCCTCCCTGTACCCCTATCTATCTTCATATCTCAACCTATTTGTCCCTTTATCTTCCCATATATCTCTATATCTATGCCTTTCTCTTCCCATTTATCTATCTCTCCCTCTCTCTCTCTCTCTCTCTCTCTCTATCTCCCTATTTCCTATCTCTCCATCTCTGTTGTCTTTTTCTACTTATCTCTATATCTCCTTATATCTCTATCTTTCCATCTCTCGCTCTCTCTCTCTCTCTCTATCTATATATATATATATATATTCCCCCTCTATCTCCCTATCTCTCTATAGATTTATTTCTCCCTTTATCTCTCTCTATATATTTATCTATTTTTATCCCTTTTCCTCTCTCATTCTATATTCATCTCTACCTCTATCTATAGGGAGAGATACAAAGGTGAAGCATTGGACCTTCCCAAAGATCCACCAATCTCAACACTACTCCCAACTATTTTGAGCATTTAAGTACATATTGTATGCTAGATTAGGAGGCATGTGTCAAAGCTCATATTTATTGATGCAAAATAGGTCCAAAGTCACAAATTTGGCGTAGAGTTAGTTATAGTTTTGTACAAAATTTCAAGTGCCACATAGAGCAAAGATATTCTAGTTTTTTATATCATGTCATCAAATTTGGCACTTCATCAAGATTTGTATCTTCATCAACATTAACAAAAGCAAAGGTATGTACTTGAATCCCTTGCATTTAAATTTTTCTATATATATAAATATTTTAATATTTTCCCTCAAATCCATAATATATATATTAGTGTGTATTTATTTATTGCAATAAAGAATTAACCTAGGTAACACATTAAGAATTCTAAGGATTTGTGCTTGGAAAAAATGCATAACAAATTTTTTTGTTGGATGTCATGTTGTATAGTTTAGAAAAGCTCAAAATATGAATAGGATTTTAAGGCCATATATTATGGTAGCTTACAATGCAAAAGAAGGAAGGAATTTGATGGCGAACTCGAGCTTTGTGGGCCGAGCTAGGGCAATCGTTCCCTAGCTCAATTTTCGTTTTTCTTGCTGCTGCGTGTGAGGGGGGCATTCGACGCGTTCAGGGAGGGGGAGATCCTGTGATTTTGTGTGTTTTTTTTGCAGTGGGATTCGTTTCTTCTGCACTCTCTGCCTTGTCTGACTGGCATGAAGCTGGTGCGTGGACATGGCCTAGCGAATCTCAGTGGGCTATGAGCGTTTGTTCCTGTGGCAGGCGGTGCTTGCTCCTCTTTGTCTCATTTTTTCTTGCTGGCTGCATAGGGTGGGGTGTATATCGCTCTTCCCTTCTTCGTTGCCTTTCCTCATCCATGGTTGGGTTTGGGGTGTTGGAGCCCTCGTTGAGAAGAATTCTTTTGTTGTTCACTAAGGGAGACGTTCGGGGAAACCCAGTGTTTTCTTGTGCTGAAGATTTTCTTTGATCTTTGGCCCTGGGGGCTGCATGCCCGATTTGGGTATCTGTGAAGCAATGTCATGCGGGATGTCATCTGGGGCCAGCCCTAGGTTGGACTTTCATTCTGCGATTGGATCGATGCCTCCAGTACTAAATGCGAAAATGATTGATAATAATTTATTCTCTTCAGATCAGGAGATGAATGATGCAGGGCCGTCTGGGGGGTCTCGAATTACGAAAATTAATGGGTGTCTAGAAAGATGCAAAGAGAGACCGAAACTGGTGATTTCGATGGAGATGTTGGCGAATGATATTGACTATTATTCAAAGCATTCCTTTTACTGCAAGTTCATGGGATTGTGTGTTTCATTGCACTTTTTGGAATCTTGGGCTCAGAGGACCTAGTTGCCAGTGGGGGAGATGGAAATTAGGCTCCTAGCGAACAACTACTTTATGGTTTCCTTTGATTGCATAGCGGATCGGAATAGGGTCTTTGAAAGGGGGCCATATTTCTTTAACCAGGTGGGATTATTTATTAAGCCGTGGCATGCTGGCTTTAACCCGACTGAGGAGCTTCCGAGTCGGGTTCCGGTTTGGGTTAGACTACCTTGGTTTCCGGTGGAGTGCTGGCGAGAGGATGTGTTGCATCTGGTGGCTTCGATGCTTGGTAAACCTATTGGGTCTTCACAACAAACGCAATTTAAAAAGGTAATGACTTTTGCCCGTATCTGTGTGGAAATTGATTTAAGTAAACCTTTGCCAGACTCTGTGGAAGTAAGTGCAAGACAGTATACATGGGTGCAACAGTTAGACTATGAAACCCTAGCTTTTCGGTGCCGACTTTGTCATGAATATGGACATCTACAACGTAGGTGTCCTAGGTGTAAGACTGTGACATCCCAGCCTTCTCATACTTCTCGAAACCCGCCTAGGGTTGATAAGGGGAAAGAGCCTGTTCAGGGTGAAGCTACTGAAGATGATGGATTTGTCCCTGTCAAGGCATGCAGTAGGAATCTGGGGCAAAAGCGGACCTTGAGGGAGAGACAGGAGGATGACACTTTTAACAGATTCAAGGTGTTAGATGATCTC
Organism: Sequoia sempervirens; assembly: GCA_007258455.2. Taxonomy (NCBI): domain Eukaryota; kingdom Viridiplantae; phylum Streptophyta; class Pinopsida; order Cupressales; family Cupressaceae; genus Sequoia; species Sequoia sempervirens. Next base: position 33,691 of record VDFB02019901.1, on the reverse strand, counting down.
AACCAGCAGGAGGTGAATCCGGGATTGATGAATTTGGACCAGGGAGTTTTGGGTACAGGACAGGAAGGGCAACCTTTGGAGGTTTTGCAAGTTGTGCAGGATGCTGGTGTGGGGCAGTTGGATTCAGATCAACAATTGGTTGACCAGACTGCGCATGATTCTAGTATTGGCTTTATGAAGAAAGGGGGGGGAGGATCTCCCTTGCCCCAAAAAGGTGATGTGGAAGTTGGAAAGAGTTCTCTTTCCTCTTCTCGCATGGGTATTCAGCAAAAGGAACCAAAGAAAGGGGTTGGTGAGAAAAATCCCAAACTAGGCAGGAAAAAGGATATAGAAAAGATTAAATCAACTGGGGAAACTTTGGTTGAGTCAGGGGCAGTCAAGACCTTGGATTCACTTTTCTCTTGCCCCCAGAAATGATTGCCCTATCATGGAATGTAAGGGGCTTGAACAGTGGCCCTCGACAAAAAGTTGTTCGTGAGTTGGTTAGAAGTCATTGTCCAGATATTTGTTTTTTGCAGAAGACTAAATTATCTGTTGAGAATATGTTGAGCTTGGTTCCTAAGTTATGGAAATTTGGTGAGTGTCAATGTATTGGGGCTCTTGGTGCTTCTGGGGGGGTGGCTTGCTTATGGAATCCTCAAAATATTTTCCCTCTTTGGTGGGTTACCTCTAGATCTTCTATCTCCTTGGTTGCTTCTTGTTTTGAGACTGGTGAGTGTATCCTCCTGTCTAATGTGTATGCTCCGGTGGAGTTTCAAGGAAAGCAACTTCTTTGGTCCCATCTTCATTTTGTTCGTAGCCTAGTTCCTTTTCATTCGTGGATCTTGGCAGGTGACTTCAATGCTATCGTGAAGTTGTCTGAGAAAATGGGTGGGCTTGCTAGGTTGGAGCCTTCGGCGCTTCTTCTCAGGGATAGCATCTCCGATTTAAGTTTGTTTGATGTTCAGCCCAGTAATGGACATTTTACATGGAATAACAGGAGGCTTGGAGAGGACTGTGTTGCTGAGAGACTTGATCATTTCTTGGTTTCATGTTTTTAGATTGGGGACTTGTGGTCTACGTCCTCTGAAATTCTAGATTGGAGGGGTTCTGACCATTGGCCCATCAAGCTTAGTATTACTTCTGCTCGGATGCCTCATTCCTCTTCCTTCAAGTTCCAGCTTATGTGGTTAAGGGATGCTACTCTTTTTGACCATATGGTTGTGTGGTGGAGAATTGGAAGACTGGCTTTCGGTACAACAATGTACATTTTTTCCAAGCTTATCCAGTTTGTCAAATTTCAGCTCAAAAGGTGGAATCGACATTGTTTTGGTAACATATTTCATGAGAAGGGTGTTGCTCAAGATGAGCTGAATAATATTACGCGGTTGATTCGTGAAAATGGGGTTTCTGAGGAGCTTCTAAGGGAAGAGGCCAGGGCTTTGAAAGAGGTTGAGGAATGGGAATTGCGGGAAGAGATCTATTGGAAGCAGAAGTCTCGGGTTGAATGGTTGCAGGAGGGAGACAAAAACACTGCCTTTTTCTTTAACTCTGTGAAGGACAGGAGGCATGGTAATACCATCCCCGTTTTGGTGAATGATAGGGGTGAACGCCTGGCCTCTTATCAGAAAATCTCTGCTGAGGCTTCACAGTATTTTGCTGCTCTATTCAGGGAAGATTCTCAAGGGGGATCTATCGAGGAAGCACATGTTCTTTCTTGTATTCCCCAGTTGGTTTCCAGGGAAGCAAATGAGCATCTAATGAGAGAGATCTCTTTAGAGGAGTTGGAGGAGATTGTGTTTCAGATGAAAAAAGGAAAGGCTCCTGGCCCAGATGGTTTCCCAGTTGAGTTTTTTCATGCATTTTGGGATATCATAAAGGTAGATCTTCTTGCAGTAGTCCAGGAGTCTCAAAAGAACAAGCAGATGTTGAGGGCTCTGAACTCCACCTTCCTTGCTCTCATTCCCAAGTGTGATGGGGCGAATAGATTAACGCAGTTTCGGCCTATCTCCCTTTGCAATGTGATTTATAAAATTATATCGAAGTTATTGGCTAAATGGTTGAAGAAGTGGCTTAAAATGCTGATTTCAGAGGAACAGAGTGGATTTGTTGTAGGTCATCAAATTCTTGACGGGGTTGTTATTGCAACAGAGACCGTTCATTCCATGGCCAACTCCAAGGAGAAGGCAATGTTCATTAAGTTGGATATGGATAAGGCTTATGACAAGGTTAGGTGGTCCTTTTTGTGAAAGATCCTTGTTGCTTTTGGGTTTTGCCAGGAGTGGATCCAGTGGGTCATGAGCTGTGTGACATCTGTGTCTTTCTCGGTGCTGATAAATGGAGATCATTCTGAACTTTTTGGGGCTTCTAGGGGTCTACGACAAGGGGATCCTCTTTCTCCATACCTTTTCCTTCTCTTTGTTGAAGGTCTTGCTCGTTTGTTGAAAAGAAATGTTGGGTTAGGTATCATCCAAGGGTGGCATTGGGGTGGAGACTTGCCTCCGCAGTCTCATTTACAGTTTGTTGATGATACTGCCTTGATGGGGATGGCTATAGTTAAGGAAGCTACTAATTTGAGGCAGTTGTTGGACATTTACCTGGTGGCTTCAGGGAAATTGATTAATGAGGATAAATCCTCCATTTTTTTCTTCAACATGCTGGGACCCATCCAAAGAAGAATTGCTAATCTTTTAAGGTTTCAAATTGGGTCTCTTCCTTTTACTTATCTGGGTATTCCAGTTTCTGTTGGGCGTCTTCCCAAGGGTTCGTGGCAGAATATCATTGATAAGTTTCGGGGGAAAGTTAATCATTGGACCCATAGGTGGTTGTCTTTTGCTGGGCGGGTTCAGCTTCTTAAATCTGTGGTGCAGGCTCTTCCTACCTACCGATGTATGCTTCAAGTGGCTCCAACGGGGTTCCTTAAAGAGTTGGATTCTTTGGAAAGGCAATTTTTATGGGTTGGATGTTTGTCGGCTTCCAAATGGAGCTTGGTTAGATGGGAATCTGTGTGTAGCCCAAAGCATTATGGTGGTCTTGGTCTATGTCAGTCTTCTTTGTTCAGTGTAGTCATGGCTACTAAGCTATTTTGGAGATGGTGTGTGGAGCAGGATCAGCTATGGGCCAGGATTGTGTCTCATAAGTATTTTCTGGGAGTTCCACGGCATGATCTCCCTAGGTACCCTCTTGTGGGGAAAGGGTCAATGATTTGGAATACTCTTCAAAAGGGTGCAAATCTCATCAAGGAAGGTTTATTTTGGATTTGCAGACGGGGCTCCGAAGCTCTCTTTTGGTCAGATTCTTGGGATGGTTTCCCTCCTCTTATCTCTCAGTTCCCTAACTTGTTGCCTTTATGCCAGAGATTTCTTGTGGAAGGTTGGTCTAGGGTGAGTGACTTCAAGTCCTTCTCTTATTCTAGGCATTTGGAAGTGGCTGGTTGGAAGGATCCTGCTGAGTGGCCGGTTGTGGGAATGGAGGAAGAAAGTGCTGAGCTTTACACAATCCTTTGCAGTAGGCGTTGTTGTTCTCTTATGGAAGAGGATATTCTTGCCTGGACCCCTAATAATAAGGGGATCTACTCAATTGCTTCTGGTTATCAGGTGTTATTGGCTCAGAAAATGGATGGGGCAGAGGTGCATTGGTGGAAGAGGGTTTGGAATAAGCTCTCTTGGCCAAAGTGTAATTGCTTTGTTTGGACTCTGGCTTGGAATAGGTGCTTGACATGGGATAACATTCATAAACGTGGATTCCAAGGGCCTTCTTGTTGTGTTTTGTGTGGGAATGGGGAGGAGGATGTTGCTCACTTGTTCTTCCGGTGTCCCTTTGTTATGCATCTTTGGCATATGTGGTGGGAGGTTTGGAAGCAACCTTGTGTTCATGCTTCCTCCTTGGTGGAATTTTGGGATAGTATGGGTCAACCCCCCTCTGTGGCTGCCTTTTTGCAGGATGTTTGGTATGTTGGTCCTACCTTTCTTCTTTGGCAGATCTGGCTGGAGAGGAATCGCAGGTTATTCTGTGGTATGAAAATGGGGGGTCAACAAGTGTGGATGTGAATGTTAGGTATGATTCAGGAGTCGGTGGTGGCTAGAAGTGAAGTGGTTTTTCCCTTGGGGAAAGAGGATGCTAAGTTGGTTGACAGATTGGGCCTTCAAGAGATACATTCTTCTTTTGTTAGTTCAAGGAGCTGTCAGCATGGGAGGAAGAGAGTCCAACGGACGGGTAGGTGGTTGCCTCCTCCGAGTGGCATTTTGAAGATCAATACTGATGGATCTTCTAGAGGTAATCTTGGTCCTGCTGGGATTGGTGGAGTTGGCAGGGACTCTGTGGGTTCGGTGATATTTCTTTTCTCTATCCATGAGGGGGTGCAAACTGTTAATCTCATGGAGGGTTTGGCGATTCTTTATGCTGTGGAGCATTCCTTTGCTCTGGGTTGGCAAAAGGTTATTTGTGAAGCTGATTCACAGGTCTTGATTTCTCTTTTGAATGAGAGGAAAGTGACTGGTATTAACTGGCAGTTGGCCTCAGTGGTTCATCGGATTCTTCAAGTTAGCTCTAGGATGATGGAGGTCTCCTTTGTTCATATCCCGAGGGAGTGGAATAGGGTTGCTGATTGCTTGGCCAAATGGGCTTCTGAGCATGATGGTGGCTGGAAGATTGAAGACTGGGTTCAGGTTTCCCCTGAGTTGCGTCTGGAGTTGGATCAGTTCCTTGAGGAGGATAGGAGGCTTTATGTTGATAGTTGATGTTGTTTGAATGAACTGGTTCTTTTGGTTCCTAGGTCTTGGGCCCTTGTGTATTGCTGTAATGTGCTATTTTAAGTTTCAATAAAGTTTTTACCCCTTTTTTTTTAAAAAAAAAAACAATGCAAAAGAAGGAAGGAAATATATTATCAATTTTAATCTACAATTTAATACCATATGAAAAATCACATGTAGTATTATCTAAAATTAATTCTTGACATATTAATTTTATATAATACCCTTACCATTCAATAAAATTCTCCCAAGAAAGAAACCCTAAGTGAACATTATGTCGCGGGTTATATTTATTAATGTCTTAATATTAGTTTATAAATTGAACATTAATTATAAATATTTTAAAATCAATTAAGTATTTCAATCTAAAATGTAACGCCCGCCATGCAAGCCCCAAAGAACAAACAACTAAAGAACGCAAATATTTTTTTTTAAAGCAAAACAAATAATCGACATACTAAATATTAACTGATCATATACATACACATATACTTCATTTCATTCCATTACAAACAACATAATCAACTATGTTCTTTGGGGCACATGAGGTCACATCGAAAAGGACATTACTAAACATCAACTCATAAGATATCAAAAGGAACTATAAATGACAACATTAGATATATATATATACATAGATTCCATCACAAGATAAAACCATGAGAAATTACATAGCCAAACAAAGTTACAAGGTTGATAACCACATTACAACATCTTTCAAATCTTACATCATATCAATATAGTTACATCATGATTCCCAAACATGTGGGATGAATACATTATACAAGATTATCAAAATACAAAGAGCTCAACTAGAACAAATCTTCAACTGGATGAGACTGAAGCCAACGAACGCTGATGGGGAACACAACGGTGTGCGGAGCACGTTCCACTCGACCACCCCCGTGCCAAGAGGTGACAGAGAAGCAACTCCAACCAAGACTGACAACAGAAGTACAAACATACAAAAAGTACCAACATAGATCCATAACACAATACTCCAACTAAAATGAACAAACAATAACATCATATCATAGTATCATAAAGATTCAAGATCATAAATCAAACATAAATGAGATCATACAAGACCACAAAGCATACTATATATATATTAAAACAATAATCATAAATCAATTTAAATCAATTCAAAAAACAATCTAAACCAACTCCCATAACCTACTTCCAGAGGAACACAATAAAATAAAACACATGGGCAACTAGGGGAGAGTGTCATCGCATAGTCCTACATGGGTTATCCTGTGCTCTTCCTCCCAACTGGAGGCGCCGGCCCCCATCTATGGCTATCCTGTGCCCTTCCTCCCAACTGGAGGCGCCGGTCCATAGGGTGACTAATGCGGAGCCATAAACCTCACGTGAGGATGAGGTCACGACCTTGCCGACCATGGCCTTCTCAACCTTCCATTAGTCTGTGGAAGCACTAATGAAGACGAGGCATCCATTTTAAAAATCTTATAATGATATTACTAACCAACCCTCCTAAGTTAATTATTAGGTTTTCACTTGTTTACTAACTCACTCGTGGGTTATCCTGAGCCCTTCCCCTTAAACGGGGTGTCGGCCCCCACGAGGAGCCACTCTCCCTAGAGACCCATCCTTAAAAATCAAAAGAACCAGGGGTTGTACCATTCCAATCATGAACATCGAAATACAACAACAAAACAATACACGAGGCATAACCCATCTCGCAAATTAAATATCATAACATAATCTCATAATTCGGTACACCCCATTTATAAAACATAACTCAGCAGAAATCAAGATGAAAAGGTATAGATTCAACAAAATCATCATCCTCTGGAAGACTAGGGTATTAACACAAAAGGGTTCCAACATCAATGAACTAACCATGTCCCGAACCCAATAATTCTACAAGATGAAATTTCATAAAAATAAAAATAAAAAGAACAACTTATTTACTTTCATAATAAATTCTATTTCCAAAAATATTCCCACTAAAACAGGAATTAAATAAACAATGCTATCATATATTCGTAATTGATTTTTCTATTAACTTATCCTCTTAAATTGGTAATTTAATAAATCAAAAATAATGATAAACAAAAGATTTCTTTCTATTTTATTATTATTTCCATTATACCAGATTCTGTTTTATTTTAACAGAAAAAGAAACAGAATATATTTTTTTACAAAAATAAATAATACAGCATTAGTTAAATCAGAGGAATCAGAATAAATAAATTAATAAATATATATATATATATATATATATATATATATATATAAATATATATATATACATATATATACATATATATATATTTATTTATAAAAATAAAAATCCGCACAGTAATTAAAATATAGAATTCACGTTTTCCAAAATCAAACAACATATATAATTTCGAATGGAAAGTTTAAACCATAAAGAAAACATGGGATAAACGCCCCAGCCGTGGGCAGTCTACGGACTGCTCACGGCAGTCCTTCAGACTGCCGTGGACAGTCCGCAGACTGTCACACGGTACCATCGGCGGTGTGGTGGGTACGGCCACGGCCGAACCACCACATAGCCACAATAAAATACCAAAACATAATATTTCGAACAGTGCCGACGGGGAAAAATGAGTTTCAATAAATTTTGATTTTCATTCAATATTTTACATATGTATAAATAAATATATATATGTATATATATATATATATCTAATATATATATATATGTATATATATATATACAGGAATCTGAGCATTTCAAAATCAGGGAAAAATAATCACTGTTCTCTGAACAAGAGAAATATTTTATAACATACATGCATATCGAGAATAAATTAATCCCAAAAATTCATGGAAAGGAAATTGTCTTTTAACATATATGTATATTTTATTTTTAAACAAAAAAATGAAACAACAGAACTACTATTCATTTCCAGATTTCAACCAAAACCCCTTTTCAAAAACAACAGCCCAGAACCCCACAGAAATTTCATTTTAATAAATAACAATCCCAATCCCTAGATAAATTTCCATACACAGCGAAACAATTCCAATCAATTGCTATTTTATTTAATGCTACAGCAAATAAATAAGAAAGGAACCTGGCGTCCTGTGTTTGAAGAAGATCTGTAGAAGCTCTATCCCTTCTGCCGATCCAATCCTCCACCAACGAATGTTTCAGCAGCAGCTCCGAGATCCTCCCTCAACTCAAATTTTATTTCTCAATGAATTCTCAGAATAATAAAGGAATGCAATACTATAACAGGAAAATTGATTGCCAGATTTCTCCAAAATCTGTTGGAAAGAGAATGCAACACAAAAATCCTCTAAATAAAAACTCACACAAGAAGTCTCTTCCACTTCCTCTTCCAGCGAATACCAAAAGTTACTTCTCCAAAAATTGAAATTTAATTACATTCAAGATTGAACTCTTTTTATTTTGTTTATTTATTTATCATTTCCTCAAACAAATTAAATAATTATATGCACAGTAAAATAATTAAAAACAACCATTTGTAAGATTAAAATAAATGTAATATTTTACCACTATTACTAATATTTATCTATTGCTTTATTTATTTACTATTTTATGTTTTTATTTTATTAATTGTTTAATTATTTAAGTCACAACAATAAACCATACACCACATTAGATAAATCACAAAATCGCAATGATATACAAAGACCTTGATGCAACAACACAATGACTATGGCCAAGACGCACAAACTAAGAAGGTACAAGACTGTTGACACCTTGGAACGGAGTTACTTTCATGTCACCTTTATTCAACTTCCTGCCGTTGGGTTGGTTCACTGCTTGCCCAGACCTATCGAAATAGGTGGAATCGAGTCTTATTCCTACAAAGCCTGCATCCAACAAGGTGATATACAATATACATACATAAAATCAATTACAAAGCATTGTGAGAAGGATTTGCAGTGTAGCAGGGCGCTCGCGAACGAGTGATGCTACCTGTCCCCTCACCAATTCATATCATCATCTAAAGCATTATAAGTTTACATTAATTTGCATTGATATCATCAATTACTATTTTCTAGTCTACTGAATTCCAAATAATTTCATCAAACGATCATAATAAAATATCATCATAATATCCATGGCATCATAAGAGTATATAATCAGTAACAGTCTAAGCTACCACAACATGATATCAACAGTACCATCAAAACCACAGAGAATGTCAAGAATCAAGCAGTAACATGAGGGGTATTACATAAAATTTTAATATTTGACATTACAAATAAAATTAAACTAAATTCTAATTTTTAAAATCCATAAAATATTGATTATCTATTTAGTTTTACTAATTTTCTAATACAATTAAATTAAATTAAATTAAATATTCATTTTATATTAATTAAACAATTATTAATTAGAATTTTAGAATAAATTAACAAATAAGATATATAAAATCAACTTTTCTATTTTTTTTCTTTGTGTCCAAATCATTTCATTTTTAAAAATTATACTAAATTCTAGATATCATAATTAAACACAAAAATTTATTCTATTCTAATCCTAACCCTAGTTAAACCCTAACCCTATTTGGACTCTAACCCTTGCCCTAATTGAACACTAAAGCTAATTGTAATTGACCACTGAGCATAATTGAATTATACCCCTAACCCTAACCCTAACTCTAACTAAACCCTAAACCTAACTCTAATGAAACCCTAACCCAAACCTACTTGATTCATAATCCCAACCCTAACCCAAACCCTAATTGAACTTTAAAACTAACCTTAATTAAGTATTAACCCTAATTGAACATTTATTGAATAGTAGTCCTAATTGTACCATAACCCTAACTTTGAACTACAGTTGAACTCTAATCCTAACCCTAACACTAATTCTTATCCTAATTGAACCTTAACCCCAACCCTAACCTTATCCTTGACCCTATTTGAACTCTTATTGAATTCATAACCTTAATTAAACCCCAACCTCATCCTCAATCCTAACCCAAATTGAACATTAATTGAACCCTAAACCTAACCCTAAGTGAACACTAATCCTAATTGAACTCTAACTTTTTAGTTGAAAATATTAAAGTGCCTTAGATTTTCCCATTCATCATCATTTATCATTCAATTCCTAATAGAACTCCAAAATTTATACTTTTATAATGTTTTAATACACACCTGATATTAAGGGTTTAGAGTTTAAGGGTTAAGGGTTTAGGGTTAAAGGAAGAGAGATAGAGGGAGTGAGTGAGTGACCCATTTACATATTATTCTTTTATTCTTAGTTAGTTAAATATTTAGTTACCCATTTACCGTTAGCGAAATGACCCAAGAATTTAATAGAATGGACTACTCATATAATACCTTGCATTATGGAGCTCAATTCTCTGATATATTACTACTTATCAAATCCTTTGTAAATAATTATAAACTTATGACTCCATTTAAGCATTTAATTGATTTTCTTGAATCAAAGCAAAAACATACACACATTGAATAAATTCTCAAAAGAAGAATGGCAACATCATTAACATTTCATTCAAAATTCACTCAAATCCACATAAGGAAAGAAAATATATTAGAATTATACGTTTATTCATGCTTATAAGTCATATCTACATAAAATTTAAGATAATTTGCATATATTCATCCAAAACTCAAAACAAGCTATCTATTCTATTCCATCCGCTTGGGGTTTTAACAACCAATGACACCACAAATATCACTTCCTCATCAAAGGACAAATATATTTCTACCCATATATTCAACTCAAAACCTAGCTAGAGCTTTCATCAGTTCTCTTGCTACAAATGAGCCTTGAATTCCCTTTTATATGACAAGGGAGCAACAAGCTTCGGGCTCAAATGTAATTTCACCACAAATTTTCATTTGAACAAAATCTCCATTGCATTTGACTTTAATTTTAAAACTTCCCACACATTGAATCTGCATGCAAAACATAGTGCATGAACTGGGTAAAGCTAAAAGAAAAGGGAACACAAATTGTCATCAAAATCCCCTTTGTCGCTATCCACGCAAAAATCCAGGCAACCAAATTGCCATGAAGGCACCACAACAACTTCTTATTTACCCACCACCCTACCCTTACCAACACTCAAACCCCGGTATACACGCCCACTTCTAGCTGTTGCCCAATACGGTAGACCCTCAACCTCCTCTTCTTTCTTGTCCTTTCCTAATACGGTTCTAGTCAGTCTACTTGGGGTTTTAACAGCCAATGGCACCACAAATATCACTTCCTCATCAGAGGGAAGACCATGATTGAAACGAGCTAAATACCAACAGTAGTCAGAGTTGGTCTCGGTTACATCATCAAAAGTGTTGCTCGTAAGGTCAATGGGCGAGTGTTGGCATCCAGAGGAGCCATGCCCATACCTTATTTTCCTACCGACACTAGTAATAGAGCACACCGACTGCTTGCCTTTGTCATCTACCAATTGAGCAGCAATGTACTAGAATTGCAACCTTCTACTACATCTAGTGGGCACAAGCCTGGGCTTGTCAACCAAAGCACCTTCCTGAATAGAAGGACCGAGCTTTTGTGAGTTCAAACGAACATACCTCCTTACTGACTTACTCATTTTCTCTTATCAAACAAGCACTCAAACTTGATTAGACTCAGCCCACAAAGTGCTCTAACTACAACAAGAATGACACTATTAGCAGTTAATTCCTCTTGTATTTATTGTGCAAGGTAATGGCAACCTTCATCAATGCTTAGTAAAAATGCATGTGCAAACATGGCAATTTGGCAGCGTATGTACTGTCACTATTTAACTAGAGTTGTATGAGAATCCACAGATCACCCTTCATGATTTCCAACAACATCTTCACACAGATTGAGATCGACATAACTACACAAGCAAGGAATAATTCATTAATTCTTCACCAGTTGTACGATAAAACAACCACCATGTGTCATTTTCCAACTTTGAATATTGCCTGCTGATCTCCTGAAGAGTTGGCAGATCAAACAGTTTATCTCGGGCTAACTCGGTTTGACATCCAACGAAGCATCCTTCACCTTCCTCATGACCAATAACATTAATCCATGTCGGCAGGTCCTATGCACTTTGCAAACTGAACGGCTGGAGCTACGCATCGCAATCTCGTTGACCTCGTGACTTTTAACCAACCTTCATCTTCCTCCTGCGAGCTAGCAAGGAACAATAGAGATTTACATTAGCTTTTGATCTTGGTTGTCCATCTAAAACCATGGGTTATGAGATCAATAGTGGAGATTGGGCCCCACATTCCATACAAGACACACATCTGCCTTTTGTTGACCTCGTACCAAATAATAGGGTGACACCTTAGGTTTGTGAGTTGGCGGGGTACGATCGAGATCTTCTCCCATATCTTCGAATCTGAAAAACCTACACATTGCATGGTTAGTATTTAATGAAAGGATTTGGCTAAGCCGTCGGTGACATGACCACTGGGGTTAATGGCTTAGGCTTACGTCACCAGATTAAAATTAAAACCCAACTTTGATTTTAATACTTTATTTCCTCCGCAGGGTTTTATTTCCTAAGTCTCGATTGGCCCCGTGTTTCATCTTTTAAAAAACAACTTATGTTGTTTTTCATCCGCCTAGTAATGCCCACTTCTCCTTTTAATGAATGTTTTATTTTGCAAGGGTTGATTTAGTGCTTCTGTTGATCTATTTCCTATAGATATCAACGGTGCCTGTCATCCCGTGATCGAGAATTGAAGGATCGCGAAATCACGGGCAGGCGCCATGTGTCCTATCTGAGGGATCAAATTTGTGCTATCATTGACCAACTACCATTTGATCTGAGTCGTTCCCCGCCATCCTGTAATGGTGCTTGGGTTGATTGCGAAATCACGGGCAGGTGCTACGTGTCTCATCCGATGAAGCCTAAAGAGTAAAGGAAACACTAGCCGACTTTAAATGTATTAAGGGGCGGATTACTAAAGTGTTCTCGAGACACACATGTTCTAAATTGACGGATATGTTATAATCTCATTGGAAAAGCTACTCAAAGGTTAACGACATGGCTGGCGACTGTGTTAAAGGAACGAGATCATTAACGAATCAACGGTTTCCCACTATTGCATGATCAAAAGTTTCAGGATTGCGATATCATGGGCAACTGCCATGTGGGTTTCCTTCATAGTGTATGGTAAGGTGGGCCCCTTATCGCCGTGTTGGCAATTGTGTTAGCTTGTTTTGAAGGTGGTCATCGATGATTTGATCAAGATGAAGAATCGATGGCTCGAATTTAAATCTGCATCAAATATGGTTGGAGTCGTTCGTGCAGCATGAAATTGAGCTTTAATGGCAGATGAGACACTTGCTAGCATAATTTGATTGACAATAAAATCAATTTTCCTACTTGGTCTGTATCACAAAGCATTCAACTATTTCGCGGAGCAGTTTCAGAGCCGAAGGTAGAATTGCGAGTTTCTGCAGCCAAAATTTGGGAGTTCTGCGAACAAAGCCGTGAGTTTATTTTTTGTGCCTCTCGGTCATTTTGCATTGAATTTGGGAAAGGATTAGCTGGATGTGCTATGAGCTTGTTGATGAATGTGTTAGGGCTATAGTTTAATTATAGTTGTGAGAAATTGCAGTGTTTTGTCCTATAATTTTCTATCTCTAGTTAGTCCTAGCTATCTGAATTATAATGTTGTAAAGAAGCCCTAGTTTGTCCGAGATGACACCACCCAAGCAACATTTTGGCCGGACTGAATATTTGAAACAAAACCTGTATGATGATTTTCTGGATCAATTACCCTTGTCAACAAATGATAGGAGGAAGGGATTGGTCCTAATGTGAGGGAAAATCCTGGGGGAAGGGTTGGTGTATAATTGCTCCAACATTGTCGATGCTAGGGTTCCCCTCACTGGCTTGGAATTGTTCAGATTGTGGCACTGGTACATTTTGACCCATTTTTTGATGAGTGCCCGTCAAAATTTCAATGGTTGTTCATCGCTATTATTGCGTCAGAATTTCAACGACATTTGAAACGTCAAAATTTTGGCCCAACATCCACGCTCGTCGATAAATGGGTCAAAATGTACCAGTGTGGTACGAACAGAGGAATTTTCCTCACCCTTTTTCAAATGGATGGATGTATGAAATGGGGAAGGTGGTGGTACCAAATGTATTCCCTGATGTAGACCTGCTTAAGATAGTGGCTGCAAGATATGACCCTGTTACACGGATAATCAAGGACAATGATGGAAATGTTCTATTGAGCATTAACAAAGAAGAGGTCCAACATATTTTTGACTTGAGTGAACCAAGTGAAGACTTGGTTCCTATCAACCTTGAGGAAATGAAGCAGGAGTATGCAAAGCTAAAATCTCTTTTTAGAGCAAGGTTGCTTCCACCTCATCTGGCTAGGGTAGGAGGCTCAAAATTTCATATCAGCCCCAGTGACCAGGAACCTTTCAAATTAAATTGTTTTGCAAACCATTTCCTAGCCACTTTCTATTCTTTATGTCAGATTTTGGGTTTCAGTCTTGGTACGGTAATTCCCATTGCTTATATGTTCATTGCGGTTGCAAATACAACACCCTAACTTCTCTGTGACCTATGACTTCGCTTCTTTCTTAGCTTAGAGGATGCATGAAGGGCTGTCAAAGCTGCAAAACAATGATACTGACACTCAATTATTTTGGTATTCTATGCTAATGCATATTTTTTTGTTTAAGAATGCTGACTTTTTCTCTGAGAGGATGAAATTAAGGAAATCAAATGATGGAGAAAGATTGCCAGTACAGATATGGGCTACAGATTTATCTTATAATAAGGAAAGCACTAGTTATGTGCAACTTGATAATTTTTTTGCTTCCAGATTAAGGGCTAGAATAATGGTGAATATACCTAGGATCCCTGAGGAACTACATGATTTCCTCATCTCAAAGGAGAGGAAGCTAGAATTGAAGGTTTACCATAGCTGGGGTGACATTATCCCATACCCAATTAGCAATGTCTTGAGAGGATATGGTTTTCAGGGAGCCCCTCATATACTGCCATACAATGTGCCACCAAGAGTGGGATTTGCAGAAGTTATGTGGCAGATAGGTTGTATTTATGAGGACAACCTCACTGGAAGGGGTAAGGGAACATTTTTCCCAGATTATACAGTGGTGTCTAATTTTGTATTTTCAAAGGGAGGTTGAACACATTTTGATAATTTTTTTAATGATTACCATTTGAGGTGTGGGCCAAACCGGCAGCATGATCCTGAGGGTTTCTTTGCTCTTTTTAGACAAAGAATAAAAGTTGGAAAATTTGTGCATGAGTGCAATTTCCCTAAAGACTTGATTAGAAATGAATTTTATTTGAATAGACAGGAGTTGAACAAGGAGAAATGGATAGCTTATGGTAAGCTACTAGATGTTGTGCACAAATGGATCCAAAATATGATCCATTGTTGGAGTTCAGTCCCCACCATAAGAAAAATGATTTTCTGATGGGAAACTTCAAGGAAATTATGGGCACATTGAGGAAAAAAAAGGTAAATTTAAAATTGAGTCTGGGTGTACAAGAGCAAGGTGCCAAACCAATTGAAATAAGGCTAGCATACCAACCTATAGAAAGGTGGCCCATTTACAGGAGGAAAATGGATAGTAGCAGTGATGAAGAAAAAGTGGACAAAAAAGGAAAATAGATTATGAAAGTGCCTCCACAACCAAGTCCAAAATTCAAACTGCTTAGGGAAATCAAAATTATTGATTTAGAATCATCACCGGAAGAAAATCCCTTATCACCACCATCTGAGCCAAGCCCTAAGAGGCAAAGAATTGATCAGCCACAGGAGGATTTGATGGATGAGATTATTGTTACTGATCAAGACATGGAAGTTGGTATGCCTTCCCCTCCTAGGCCAACTGAATTATTTTTATCTGATTTAGATATGATAGGTAAAAGTGTACAAGATGTAGGAATGGACGCATGCAAGGAGTTTCTAGATGACAATACATTTGTAAAAACTCTTGTATTCTTGCAATTGGTATGGAGGATGAAGTTTGAAGAGTATCAAGATAAATGTAGGCAGAGAAGAGAACTAAGGCTTGACAGGTCAGACCACGAGAATAATGAGGAGGTAAAAGTTGAATTAATGGAAGAATTCAAGAACATCACTCCTGAAGAAGGAAGAAAACTGGTGAGTCAGGTTGGTATATTAATTATGCCTAAATGGGACATTGCAAATGCAGTAGCCTTTAATGCTATTATGAAGTCTAAGAATCCCTTTCAAGACTTTGAAGAAGAGGTCAAGGCAGCATTGCAAAACTCTGCTTTTAGTGAGGAATATGAAACTCTAGCAATTTGGGCATTGGCCCCACAAGGGAGAAAACCAGATGTTTCTGATATTAATCCAAATTTCAAGAGAGGATTGATAATAAAGAGAGCTTCAGAGACCTCAACCACTGAGGCCACTAATTTGACTGTGAATGTGGCCAAATTGGCCCAAAAGACTGTTGAAAGGGAGGAAGCTGAAAGGAAGAGCTTAATGGGAAAATATAACCTTTTGATTGAGGAGTACAACAAGATGCAGTAGAAAAATGTTGAGTTGCAAACTGAAGTGGAGAGGTTTAGGAATAAGCAGATTAGGGAGACATCAAGTGCTCTAGGAACCAGTACATTACCTTCCACAGCAGGGTTAGTGCCTCCTACTTCTCCAATTGTTTCCACACCAGGATCTCCCAGTCAGAATCCTGTCCTCACCCTTTCTTTAGATGAAGTTGAAAAAGAAACAGAGTGCTCTGTCGATCCTACAAAGAAGTAGCTCTTGTGCAAAAAATTGATGAATTGCTAGCATCATTAAAGAAAAGTGAGGAGGGATCTCTCTTAAAGCAAAAGAAAATTGTTACTATTGTTTTGAGGCATTTAAATGGAAAGGTTGATAGAAAATTGCTATCTATACATTCTTTATATTCTTTGTTGTTAGCAACAATAAAGAATATTGATAGGGATCAGGAAGTAGTGATACCAATAATTGAAAATTGGATCCCTAGGGCCAGTGATCTGGATATCATGTATAAGGCCTCAAGGTTTGATATAAATAATAGGCCCCAATCATTAAAGCCTACTCATGTGTTAGTAAAATAATTGCAAGGTTTTTAGACCTTACTAGATGACTTGAGTAGGAAGATTAGGGAGCTGGTGAAGAATTTCAATGATTGGGGTAACACATTGTTACCTAATATAATTGATGAGCAGGAGAAAATTAGGTCATTTCAACAATGGCAGGGTCAAGCAAGTGAGGCCATCAATGATCAAATCAATTCAATTTGTGATGACTCAAACTATGATTTGTTGGTGAGCTGTATGGACAAAATCATTAGTACCAGCTCATTTTTGGAATCTTTTGAAAGGGATGTGAATCAGGTAGCAGTAAAATACACACCTTATAATACCAAGGTGGATGAGGTAATTAACTTTGATTGGCCGACTGATGATGAGTACCAGAATTGGGTAACTAAATATTTGAATGAGGAGGAGTAAAAGGAGTGAACTACTAACAAGTGGCAGATCAGATGCTGAGGTTGCAACGGTTCTAGTTTTGTGTTGACGGCTTTCTCGGTGTGGTTTTCTTGTGGTTTTTTGCATCAACGTTCCTCAGCTGATATGATGAACAAGAATGTTTTTCAAGGTGGTGGTTGTAACAAATTTTGGAATATCACCAGGTGCTCCAATTGACTGGTGATAGTTGTACTTTTTTTCCCGCTGCTTGTTTGCTCCTTCATTTTCTATAAGAAGGATTTCAAGGCCAGAAGTATGGGTTAGCAAGTTAGATAATTTTTATCGAGTTTAGGTGAAGTTGAAGAGCGAATTGTAAAGTCCGATGGTTTTAGAGAAATGCAATTTAGGTTTTGAGTCATTCTATAACAGGTTTTGAGTTCATAGAGATTTAATGTTGTATAACAGTACTAGCATTTGAGTTGAAATGAAAATTTGAGCTCATGTCTCTCCATTGTACATGCATATCAAAACTTTGAATGAAATAACTAAGGGTTGTTTTATCCATCTCACTGTTGTGGTGTGTATGATTCTATTTTAGCTTTAATTCAAGGAATTAATCAAAATGCTTGAATGGGATTATAAGCGGATATGTGTTGTATAAGGATTTGATAAGTAGTCACAGGTTAGAATGCATATTGAAATTGTAATGCTGTGTATTGTAAGGGGATCTTATATGTGATGTATTAAATCTATTATAAACCTCTAGATGCTTATGAATTTGACTCTTGCAATGGATATATGACACTAATCTAGTAATTATTAGGTGTAGTTCGATTATTTGTTTGTCTTTTTCCTAGGCTTGCTATAGATTGCAAATCATTGACTATCTTATACAATGGATTGTGTTTAGTTATCTCCATCGGATAGTTGATATTGTCTATGAACAACCAATTCTAGTTGATATTATCTTATCGTGTTGAGCTATTAAGTGAGATCATGCACTGTGTTAATGTTGTTTTATAATAATGGATGCGAGGAGTTTATGTAAAACTACATTAAGGGATCACCCTCCCGTGTCTTGCAGAGCCCGAAGTGTAGGAGGATTTTAAAGTACTCGTCAGTTGGTCCAGGTTCTTCGAGCTGCCTTCGATTGGAATTGGAAATTCCATAGGTAGATTAGAAGACAAACCTAGTTACATTGTAAAAGAACCAACATACACGTCAACCACTGAACAACCACCTGTACAACTAAATTTTTAATCTTTTATGATCACATGAAACATAAAACACACTAATTTCAAGGTTGTTAACATCACTATTGAAATGTTTTAATTTTTTGACCTTTAAAACATTAAAAAGTACATCATTAAATTAATTATGTAATGGCATAAAAATTAAAAACATCATGAATTAATTATGTAACCGCATAAGTCAAATATAATTCTATCAAGAAATTAATATCAAATAGATAATATAATCACATAACTCATATAGTTTAATGTCATTGATCTTCTTCTTCATCCAACTCTTTGTCTGTATCATCCGATCCAGATTCGACATTGTAAGAATTGGTCATATCATCATCATTGTCATCGATATCAGTTTCGATAATGTCATCATCCACACGGATGTCATCTCCATGAACATTAACTCCTACATCATCATGATCTAGTTCCTCCTCTTAGACATCTTAAATGGGGACATCATCAACTAAGCTTGTTGATCCTGATCATCATCTACATCATCTTCTAGTTCTTTGGTATCTTCTTCTTCCACCACATTATACTTTATCGGCCTTCCTCTTGGATCATGTCTAACAACAAATGACCAACCGGTTTACTGGAACCTCTGAGTAAAATACCTGCTCACATTGGCTTGGAAGAACATAGGGCTCATTTCCAGCTCACTCGATCAACCTTGTATTAACCATGGTAAATCCATTATCATGTTCAATAACAGTTCTCTTAGGATCATTTTCATTCAATCGCAGTCTATACCATAGGACAACGAACAAAATTAATCTGAAGGACTTAAAGTCACACTCAAGTATATCATCCAAAATCCCATAGTATTGATTTTCTAAGACTTCTGGATGTATGTCGCTTCTAGATGAAACATTAGTCACCTGAAAGACTGTAGTTATACCAGAATCACAAGTTTTCTTCATATTATCCAACATTTTGATTCGAAATTTACGACCATTGCACCACATAGCCTTGTGGTGTTTCACCTACAATATGTCAAACATGTAAAAATTATTGCAATATTGTCAGTTGATAAACAAATTTATTCTTGGTGAATGTATGCAAAAAAACAACCTCAAGATATATATACATCAATATACTTGAAAATAATTAAATAATATGGGTGATTAATATATTTATACGTACCTGTTTATCTCTTAAACCATATGCTAAATCAATTTCCCTTTGTGTAACATTGAAATCTCCATTACAATGAGCTTCTTTAACCAATGAAGCCACACCTTCCCATGTTAATGCGTGACTAGATTGTTGACATCGTTCAATCCATACCATCATCCAATCAAGATTGTTGGCGATGTACAAATGTAGTGCATCCCACTCTCGACCAACTGTATCAAAAAAAATTGAAATTCACAAATGACGTATAATTAGTTAAATACTATAGTATACGGCCTTAATTTATAATTGATGTATATTGAAGATTAAAAATTAAATAAGTACAATATACATAAAAACCATATGTAAAATGTATTCTAATTAATCTCCATGACCATCTTATAATTACCTCTCACTTTCCTCAATCTACCTTTCCCCATCAGGTACTCCCCTTCGAATTTGTTAATGGAGTTGGGATCCCAAATGCGATCTACATGGATCTTTATTGCAAACTTAGGAAGATATTCACTAATGTACACCATGGTCTAGTATACCATATATCCCTCCACTATAGAACCCTCAGGATGTGCTCTTTGTCTAACCAAAGCCTTCAAAATTTTCAAATGCCTTTCAACCATCCACATTGACCTTGTGTGTATAGGTCCACACAATTCAATCTCCTCAACTTGGTGTATGAGGTAGTGTTCTTGTGCATTGAAAAATGATGAAGGTAGACACTTTTGCATTTCACACATTAGACGAGAAATTTTTCTCTTCCAATAATTTATATCTTCTTTATGGATTTCTTTAGATGACATCCATATACAAGTGATTCAAGGCGCAAATATATTAACAAGATTTAAGAAAAATATACAGTATATTACATAACAAGTAAAAAAAATGGCAATTATAAGATGTATACATTGAATTGAACAAATCTCGCTATTTACCTCATGTATTTTCTAAAATCATATATAACTTGCTTGACATTGTTGTCAAAGTTGTCTAGGAGAGATAGAGGTAGAACGTACTGCAACAATTATAAAATGATCTTTTCATTATTTTTCCAAAAGTAGTAAACACAATACCTTGAAAAGTACATGCATTATACAAGTGTATATAATATACCAGAATAATTACCTTAATGAAGGTATGCCAATCATGCATTTTCATCCCTTACCCAAATTCACCTTTCTTTGTTATTATATTGTTTATGTTCACAACAAATCTTGTGGGAAATAGAATTTTTCGTATGACTTCTTTTATAGCATTGCTTTGCTGCTCTATTAATACCAAGGAAGGGCACTGATTTTAATTTGGTCTCCATTGCTATTTAATTGAATGACATTTTTCATTGCATGATTGGCTTCTTAAATGTCACTACAAATTTTGACAATTTTTTCTTTGTCATCCCTTCCATCCAATATTTTCCATAACATTTCTGTTATATTCTTTCCGATATGCATTGTATCAAACAAATGCATAATTTGTAGCTGCTCATAATAGGGCAACCTACTAAATTGTCTGGGATAACTTTTCAGTCACTGTGGAAGCCGACAATTAATGCCTTGATGACCTTCATGAAGCATATAAGTTAAACAAATTAACAATGTATAAACAATTTGATCCGATGTATAACCTTGACGATTAATTCTATTATATTCCAACTTCCATAGGCGAGGTGTCATTCTTCATGGTTTTGATGTAGTCTCCTCTTTCCCATTGAAAAGATGTTTTTCAGTAGTTTCATACTTATGATTTGTATGGAGGAAGTGCCTATACTCATCAAACACCTGCTTTCCTAAACTTGTTGAACGACGAGATTTCATCTTTGGACTACAAATTGGACATGCAAATTTTCCCTTTGTTTGAAGACCTGCAAGATCATATATAATTGGATTAAATATGTCAATTTTTATAATTATATATAATGAATAGATTATTTTAAAAACATGCATGATATCTACTTCACAAATTAAATATTGTTAAAGTGCAGTCGAACGTTATAACATACCACAAAATGTGTTAGCCCTGGGGCATCATGAATTTCCATACAAGCATTACATGGAATTGAAATTGTCTTTGTCCTATTGGTCTAGAGACGTCATACATAGTGCGCCATTCCATAACTTTAGTAACTGCGATTAGATAAGAACCGATATATACATTCATATCTTTAACTTGGTACTTACCTAGTTGAATGAACATAAACATTACATAATTATTATAACCATTTCTTGCAATATATATAGAATTATTAATGCGTGACTGTTGAATGAAAAAAATATAAGTCATTATGCAACAAATAAGACAAATGAGATGCTACTACGTTAAAGAAAATTGATGTAAACAAATACCTGGAACAATCATTGACAACATTATGTGATCCCTCTTTATTGACATCCATGGAGGAATGTTATTGTTGATAACAAAAACAAGCCAAACTGAGTAAATAGATCTCAGCTCTCCAAATGGATTGACATCGTCCACTCCCAATAAAAGCCTAAGATTACAAGGTTCTTCTTTAAAATATGGCCATTTTTCCTCCATATCACTAAATGCAGAACCATCCACAGGCATTCAAAGAACGGCATCTCCACTTCTATTTCGTGCATGGTAATCCATAAATTGCGCTAAACTTTCACACCTAAATAATCATTGCATATGTGGAATAATGGGAATATAACGAAGAACCTTGCGAGGCACCTTTTTTGTTAGTTGATCTATTCGATATCTACGTATATGACATTTCGGGCATTCTGTTGCAAATTCCTATTGTTTATGATATATAATATGATCATTGGGACATGCATCTATTGCTTGATACTCTATTCCGATATCTTTCATAATGGCACATAAATCTTGGTATGAGCGAGGTAAAATATTTGATGCTAGTAACAAAAATTCACCAATCAATCTACAACAAAAAATAATTTGTTCATATAAAGAATATTAATGGTACATATTTCATCCTTTATTTACTAGTGATGAACTAACAACAATTAAAATAGATGAAAAAAGATGACATATATGACATACCTTAACATCCGTGAGATTGCTATGTTTGATAAACCATTCATAACCTTCAAGTTCAATAGCAACAATACAGGAGAGAGAAGAGTTGTTTGGGAGCCTTCATAAAGGGGCCCGTATGTCTTCTCAAATATAGGTAAATCATGAACACCATCAAAGTCATCTTGATCATCATGATCAGCTCTGCCACTAAATGTTTCATGGATCAATGTATTTGTACCATCATCTTCAACTATTTTTTCTGGCACATGATCATCTTCTTCCATAGGATCATTAACTTCATCTTCGATATTCACAGCTCCATGTTCGTCCGCTTGCAAAACCACATTCTCTGGGCCGTGATAATCCATATCATTTGCCCTAGGGTGCCCCACTTTTATAATAATGATAGACACAAATAAACCATGATCATGATCAAGTTATTATATATATATATATATATATATATATAAAATATTAAAATGATATAAACATTTACAAATTCAATCAATATAAACACATATAATGAACAACTTACCAATGGACGATAATCATGACCCTGCCTACAATTTTTCTCAGTTGTTGTGATTAAAAGTCATCTTGTCTTTAAGCCCTTGCAATTATTGCAAGGACAATAACATTTCCTATCACCCTTTCTTTTCAATCTAGCCCACAATCTATCAAGTGTCTCTTCATTTTGTTCTGGACTAATATTATCTGACATGATTTTTCTTTATCAAACTTGACTATTTAGATCTTCAAAAAATATCAAACTCACACTCCAATAATTTTTATTGATAGACAAATAACATAATCCAATAATTTCGATATTTTACACCAAAAAAAATTGGCATGCAACCACCCCTGCAAAAGACAAGATAGTTTGAAGTTAATGACCCCAAAAAACACTTTAAAATGCTAATTACAAAACTTATTAAATTTTGATTTTACTATGATTTCCAACCGTTAAGACTCCTAAAATCAAAATATTGAATTTGATCGCAAACTTCCTACAACGATGGAGGTAGCAAGCTAGTAAGAGCAAGTGACCCATTCCTAAGGAGCAACAAGTTGGAATCATCATTGTTAATGTCAATATGGATTTATCCTTTTAGTTAAAGATGCAATGTGTCACTTCTTATGACGAGATTATCCCTAGAGCCCTCAACATTGAGAGAGCCCTAATAAAAAACAACAGAAGCATTGGTAAGAGCATGATTAGGGTACAAACCCTAGGCCTCCGTAGAAACATAAACAATAACTATAGCGGATTAGTGAGGTTACAATACCAGAAAGATTGAGACATTGTAGGTAATAACAAAATCTTGCAATCTAAAGATTGTAGCCAATAACAAGCACACTATGTAGCTTAGTGACATTTGTAAATGCAATCTACGGTAAGAAGAATGACAGTCACTTGAGATGTGCCAGTCAAAAAAGAGGCTGGTGACAAGATAATAAAGCTCAAACCTTGCATAGTAAAGTGGAAATTTTAACAGTGAGTTTCCTTACCCCCTTGCTGACCTTAAGGGTTTTTCAAATGCTTTTGGTAGTGTTAGACAAGGCAAATGCAATCAGGGAATGACTGTCCAAATGAAGTAATAATGGTAATCATAGGTTCAATGTTTCTTCTTAGCCATTAATGTATAATGGAGGTAGTGGATTGCATGTTTGAGCAGTGTTTTGAGACTCATCAAAGATGGTAGAATAGTGAATAATACCTTGTGGACTGTGAAGTAGTGTCAATAAGGTTGAAGGATCTTAAGAACTACAATACCATGAAACAATGAGTCCCTTGTAGTAAGTAGGCAGTCTATAGGGCATAGTTTGATTTTATAGAAGGATGCTCATGAAAGGAATCTTCAAGTGATAGTGAGTGAGCTATTTGAGAGTGCAGCTGAGGGTGCAATACCCAGTCTTAAAGGAAGTTAGCAAAGCAGTAAATGTGCAAGAAAATCAAATCGTACACAACAAATAATTCACAATGTTATCTTGCATAATGCCTTGAGTTTAAAGAAAAAAATCCCATTGTATCTTCATGATGAAAGTGGTGACCTTAATGGTCAATCACTGGCAACCATGATTTTAAAACATGTTATTGTTCTTATGGAGGCAACATTTTAAGCAAGAAAGTGAGTGGTGGTTTGGAACAATGAGAGGTATGAAGGACTTGCTTTATATGCATACTATGCAGTCTAGCTTAAGACACCATTCTTAGAAGATATTGAAGGTGGATTATGGAACTCAAGGGTTACCATGAAAAGGATTAAAACAAAGACTGAGATCTATTTAAAAGCCACGGTCATGAAGATATTAAAGATCTCACATGCAAAACCCTAGTAGCTAGAGTAATGAATACAATGCCAAAGAGAATAGTGTGTTGGGGCAGATTTAGGAGATCTCCACATTATCTAATTACAGGGAAATACATCATTTATTTATTTTTTTAATTAAAAGAAATCATTCTAAACCCTATATAGGATACATTGGTACTTCAAAATCCTCTGAAGGAATTTGAGATTATGCAAATATATGTCAAGTAGCATTCATAAGGTTTAGAAAATCTTGATCACTCTCTAGAATAGCCCATTAAACATGGGTTGTGCTTGAATGCACTACATAATTGATATAACACAACCACTCTGCATATCAACTAGAGTTATAGGCTTTTTTATTGCAGCAAGAGGTAATCACTCTTCGATCATGCTATAATTACATCCTAACCTATTAAACTTGAGACAACTTGGATGCACCCAATGATCATTGACACCTACATTATACAACCTGAATTAACTACATTATATGAGTGCCTCCATTTCTATCACAACTTAACAACATTAAACTTGGGTCACACATGAATGCATCATGTATTTGTTATAGCACAACTGTGCCACATGACCAATAGAGTTATGGATCACATAATTATAGTCACAAGAATATGTTCCTTGGTTGTGATCTTATGGTGATTCCACACAACAAAATCTGGACATGAAATTCTAAAAACCCTAAACCTCTAAAAATGAAATCTGATGAAATGTTGCTTTAAAATATGATTTTCAAACTTGGAACTACAAATCTGACTTCACAATTGAATTCTGCAAAAAGACCATGACTACCTTCAACTTGGCGATATCTTCTTGAATTTTTTCTGATTTTTCCCAAGAAAATCGTCCTTAGTTCTCCACAAATTGTCTCAAGTAGAGAAAAACATTGTCGCAATAAATCAGGCGCGAACTCACTTTTCTTTATGTCAACCACAATTTGATTTTTTTCTATTTTTCATGTTTGTTGAAAATTCAACGAAAATGATAGCCAACATTTCGACGAACCCCAGGTTTGTCAAAATTTTGACGAACGTCGGGGATAAACTTTCAAAAAATTGAAAATTACACATCAAATTTTACAAGCACCCGACGATACATCAAATTATACATATTTCGTCAGACAGTTTCGTCGGATTTTGTAGTCAAATGAGTTAGTGCATATAAAAATGAATACACAACTTACAAGGATGTAAATTAACCCATGAGACTACAAAAACTTGCAACAAAGAACTTATGATTTAGAATGACTATACACATTGACTATTGTTATGGGATTTTTTTTCAAAGTGAAAAATAAAATTATTTTTCCATGTAAATAACCCTTTGGAATTAAAGGGAATATAAAAATATTAAAGGGGTAAAATAGGTTTTGAAGGGAACCTATCAACAAAGCAATAGATAACAATCAACAAAAAAATAATAAAGTTAAAACAAAGTCACAAAAAAAATAGAGAAACAAAACAAAATAGAAAGGAGCACAAAATTATAGATTCTTTATAGTTTCAATTTCTTCCATCTCTTCCTTTCAGAAACTTTCATGAAGATCCATGAATTCCTATAAAACAATTTATTCTCATTATATATCTTTTCTTTTTACTACTCCTAGTCTTGGAGTTGGGACTAAAAGTAGCACCTTTATCTTCCACCTATGGAGAGTGAACTTCAAGGTGCAAGTAGTAGACATATTTAATTTATCACTCATGATTTATGGCTCAAAATAGTTATTCTTTATACTGCACTTTCTAATTGAATCTAATCAAAATTTATTTAATCATTGTCATTCCCTACTCCAACGAAAGAAATATGGTATAATTTGTTGGAAATATCTACCTCAATCCCACAGGGTGAAACCTCTAAAAGGGCCAAGTCGGTGTGACATCTTTTGTGTCTAGTTCACTAGTAGCTTGAATCTTGTTGAACAGTTTAGGTCGTTGTGACCTTGCAGGAGTCTCACCGAACACTTATACATTGGAGTCATCGGGATAACCTATGGTGGCTCGGTGAGAAGTCTTATCGAGTAATATGTCTCACCGATAGTATGTTACATTTTGTGGTCTTCGGTGTATCTTATATTCTTCAGTGAGAAGTCCTTCGATGTGGAGTGTCTCGCCGAAAGCTTCACCTTTGAAGTCATCGGGGAGACTTGGTCGAGAGGGATACTATCAGTAAGAAGACTTACCGATGTGTGAATGTCTTGTCGAACGATTACACTTAGGAGACTTTCGTGTGGCATGTGACTTCGCTATGAACTCATGGCGACATGTGTTTCTCTTGTTGATGTTCATCGGGGTAACATGAATGTTCCGGTATGAAGTTTGGGCGATGTGTTTATGTCTCACCAATGTTGTAGTTTATTCTTGGTATGACTCCTGGAGACTAGTGGTCTCGGGTAACTTGCAGAACTCGGTAAGAACTCTCAGCGAGAGTGGTAAGTCTTGCCAACTGTTCGGTGCTCGATGTAACTTAAAGTCTTCAGAGTAAAGTCTCAACGATGGACATGTGTCTTAGCGATGAAGAAGTTTGTTGTCGGTATGACTTGAGAACTCGGTATGAACTCTCTACGAATGTGATAAGTCTTGTCGACTATTATTTGGTGCTCGGTCTAACTTGAGACTTCGGTGGGATGTCCTGGCGAAAGCGATAATCTCACCGATATGCATGTTGTCGATACAAGTTGTAAGTTCGGTGGAACCTCTTGCCGATGGAAATGACTCTTGGCGACATCGATAGTTAAGTCTTGTGGCATCGAGGAGACACGGTTAGTGTCTCACCTACATGCCAACACAGTTGAATCCTTTTGACTGTGTGAAGACTATCCTATGTGGCTTGTAGTCGACCAATTAGAGAAGTCGAATGGGAACCGTTGGACGACAGTTCATTGTGGCAGTTTTGAGAGGAAGCTTGACAGATAGGGGCGACATGGTTATACTCTTTGATTGCAGATTGTGACTGGTTCGATGGATCGACATATTGTTGTGTGACTATATGATCAGTGGATGAATTCTATTCTGTAAAGACTGTAATGTGAATTTTCAGTAACAAGGTTGTTCATGGTGAATGCTGCTATAAACTGACATCAGAAAGATAAGTCAGATCTCTGTATGTAATCTTTATTACTGTAATACAAAGTGACTTCTCTTGGTGTGGTGGGTTTTTCTCCCGTAAGGGTTTTCCCATGTAAATCTGGGGCTCATATGTGTTTGTTAAATACTCTGTTTTTGTTATCTTTTTCATGTGCATCTTAATTGGATTGTAATTGTAAAATTTAAAAGTTATCTCTGCATTCTTCCCTGAGGTTTTTGACGTTAGGAGAGTTGCTTCCGCATCTAGCTTTCCTTACAAGTGGTATCAGAGCCTGGCCAGTTGTGTTATCCTTGTGGGTACGTTGTGTTTTTTGTGTCAATTCCTGTTCAATGGGAGTGTTGTAGAAGTTTTTCAAGTTCTAATTATAGATTGAGATGGCTAGCACGTCAGGAAAGATTGAAATAGAGAAGTTCAATGGCAGCAATTTTGAGTTGTGGAAACTTAAGATGGATGATCTTTTAGTGGATCGTGATCTTTGGATTGTTGTGTCTAGAGTGAAACCTACAGGCATGAAGCAAGAAGATTGGGACCTTGCAGATAGAAAGTCTAAGGGGCTAACAAGGCTTTGTTTGGTAGACTCCATTCTTCTCAATGTGCATGAAGAGAAGACTGCATCTTCCTTGTGGAGAATGGCATCTATTTATCAAGGGAAGTCCTTGGTGAATAAACTTTTCCTGAGGAAGAAGTTATACACTTTGAGAATATAGGAAGGAGGGTCTGTAGCTGATCATTTGAACGCATTCAACATGTTGATTGCACAGTTAACATTTGTTGGTGTGAAGATTGATGAAGAGGATCGATGTATGCTAATATTGTGTTCTTTGCCAGATTCATGGGATCACCTGGTGATGGCTATTGGGAGTACAACATCCAGTTTCAAGATGGAGGATGTTGTTGCTTCTTTTTTATTGGAAGAGATGAGAAGGAAATCTTTTGAGATGGCGAAGGAGGCCCTTGTTGTTAGAGGAAGGTCAAAAGAGAAAGGCAAGAAGAAGGAAAATAAGTCCAAATCGAAATCAGAGGGGAGATCAAAGTCTCCTGGCAAGAATTCCAAGGTGAAGTGCTAGAACTGTGGGCAACTTGGTCATGTCTGAAAGGATTGTAAAGAGGAGAAGAAGAAGAAGAAGAAGTATTCTTTGGACAATGATTCTTCTCACAGTGATGAAGACACCTTCATTGTAGCCTTGGCTAAACAAGCATCAGATGACGTCTGGCTGATTGATTCTGGAGCATCTTTTCACATGACATCTCATAGAGACTAGTTTACGAAGTATGAAGAATACGATGGTGGAAAGGTGTACTTGGCAAGTGATTCAACTTTGGAAATTGTTGGCCATGGAAGAGTCAGAATCCAATTCCCTGATAGCAGAGTGAAGGGAATCAATAATGTAATGCATATACCAGGTCTGGATCGAAACTTAGTTTCTATAAGTATGCTAAATGATATTGTAGTGAAAGTCACGTTCTCTAGAAATGGCTGCAAGATGACTAGAGGCTCAATGATGCTAGCAAGGGGTGCTCGTATTGATACCTTGTACAAGTTGGATGCACATGTTGTTCAATGTAACAATGTCTGTGTAAAGTCACAGAAAGCTACCCATGGAGGAAAAGAGGGAAATGTTCCTAATTGTGTAAACTCTATCGAAGTTAAACTTCCAGTAGAAAAAACTATGCTCTAGCATCATAGGCTAGCCCACATTGGAGAGAAAGGTTTAAAAACCTTGAAGAACAAAAACCTGGTTGAGGGGCTTGAAGATTGTAACCTTCAATTTGAATTATGTGAACACTGTATATATAGAAAAAAGCACCGTGTTTCATTTTATTCCAGTCCTCATAAATCTTCTGGTTTGCTAGATTATATTCATTCTGATGTATTTGGTCTAGTGAATGTTCCTTCCTTGTCTAAGTCAAGGTACTATGTATTGTTCATTGATGATTATTCGAGAAGAACATTTGTTTGTTTTTTGAAAAGTAAATCAGAAGTGTTCAGTCGGTTTAAAGAATTTAAAAACCTTGTAGAAAATCAGACTGGAAGAAAAATTAAATGCTTAAGGATTGATAATGGTGGTGAATTTTGTTCTGATGATTTCAAGAGGTATTGTAAAGACCATGGGATTAAAAGACATAAGACTACACCTTATACTCCACAGCAAAATGGAGTTGTAGAAAGGTTCAATAGGACAATGATGGAGAGAGCATGAAGCATGCTAAGTAGTGCTAGCTTGGAGGAGAAGTTCTGGGCTAAGGTTGTTGCTACTGCATGTTACTTGATTAATTGTTCTCCAAATTCTGCTCTTGTTGAGAAAACACCTTTGGAAGCATGGTCTGGTAAGAAGCCCTCCTTAAGAAATATTCGTGTTTTTGGCTGTGAGGCATATCCTCATGTGTCATATGAGAAAAGATCTAAATTGGAGAACAAGGTTGTCAAATGTATCTTTATTGGCTATAGTGCTGGCATAAAAGGATACAAGCTTTGGAATCCTAATACAGAGAAGGTTGTATATAGTAGAAGTGTAATCTTTCATGAGTTGAAGCCTTCTACCTTGGATCTGCAGTCAGAGACAAAGTCAGAAAACAATAAGGATGTAGTTGGAATTCCTCCTACACCAAATAAAGAGGAATTCAAAATTCAAAATGTACCTGAAACTGAGGAGAGCTCAAGTAGTTCTGAAAGTTCTGAAGAAGAAGAAGAACCTCAGCCTCAGCAAGTGAGGAGGTCAACCCGTGAAAGAAAACAACCTGATAGGTATGGGTTCTCTTTGGTAGATTCTACTTGTGCCTATGCTTTAATTTCTAGCACTGATGAGCCTAGGACTGTAAAGGAGGCATTTAAAATGTCTGATTCAAACTCTTGGTTGGAAGCCATGAATGAAGAAATGGCATCATTAGAAAAGAATGAAACTTGGAGTTTGGTGCCCTTGCCTAAAGGCAGAAAAGTTGTGGGCTGCAAATGGGTATTTAAAAAGAAGATTGGTCTGGATGGCAGTGTGGAAAAGTACAAGGCAAGATTGGTTGCGAAGGGTTATTCCCAGGTAGAGGGAATTGATTATGGGGAGATTTTTTCTCCTGTAGCTAAGCTGGCGTCTATCAGATTTCTTTTGTCACTTGCAGCAGCGTATGAATTAGAGGTCGAAAAGATGGATGTGAAGACAACATTTCTTCATGTTGATCTTGAAGAAGAAATCTATGTGTCCCAGCTTGAGCACTTTGTTGAAAAAGGTAAAGAAAAACTGGTTTGCAAGTTAAAGAAGTCTATGTATGGGTTAAAGCAGTCACCTAGAATGTGGTACCAAAAATTTGATACTTTTGTATTGTCTTTGGGATTTTTAAGATCAAAATTTGATCATTGTGTCTATTACAAAGCTGAAAGTGATCAAGTTCTTATTATTGCTCTCTATGTTGATGATATGTTATTCATAGGAAATAGTAAGCTAATGATTTCTGATTTTAAGTCTTAGTTGTCTGTTGAGTTTGAAATGAAAGATCTTGGTGCAACAAGGTATATTCTAGGGATGGAGATAACCAGGGACAGGAATAGTAGAGAACTTTGGCTCAGTCAAAGTAATTATATCAAGACTGTTCTAGAGAGATTTTGCATGAATGATTGCAAGCAGCTAGTTGTTCCAGTCTTGCAGGGAACGAAGCTATCTATTGAAGACTATCCAAAATATCCTACTGAGATGGAGGACATGACCAGTGTACCTTATGCTAGTGCGGTTGGAAATCTTATGTATTTAATGGTTTGTACAAGGCTAGACATTGACCAAGCAATGGGAGTTCTTAGTCGGTTTATGGCTAATCCTGGAAGGACACATTGGGATGTTGTAAAGAGAGTTTTCAGATATTTGAAGGGAACTTCAGATTTTGCTTTGTGTTACAATGGGAACCTGGTTGAATCACAAAGGACTCTCAGTATTCGAGGCTATGTGGATTCTGATTGGGCAAGGGACATTGACAGTAGGAGGTCCACTAGTGGATACATTTTCATGTTGAATGGTGGTGCAGTGAATTGGATGAGTAAGCGGCAGGCTATAGTTGCTTTGTCCACTATAGAGGCTGAATACATGGCAGCTACACATGCTTGTAAAGAAGCAGTTTGGTTAAAATGTTTGTGTTCTAACATTGTGGTGTAAGTGCTCTTGGTTTGCTTGCACAATCAATCAAGAAGACTCTTCACTGTCTTCATCCAGGAACCTGATCCCTTTCTAGGTTCTTGCTAGGCTTAGATTATCAGCTAAGTCCTGTCTCAACTCTTCTCCAAGAGCCTCACTCCTTTTGCTTCACCTTAGAAGATTGACACCATGTGATCTTGCAAACTTCTTCCCAACACCTAGAAGATTCTAAGTGCCTTCATCTCACAAAACATTGAACTGCTTGCAAGGGTGTTAGAGACATTGAAACCATTCATTTTACTTCCATTTAGATCCATCTTTGAGGACCTTCAACTTGTTGTCTTACCGATTTCAAGATTTTGCTTTAAGGAGGCCTAATTGCTTGTAGCCCTTACCAGTCACCTTTTCGCTTTTCTTGCTCAAAATTTCCAAACAACCTAGCAAATAAACTTCACTTCCAGATACCCTTTTTGAGTCTTTAAATGTTTCACAGGGTTTCAAACCCCTGACTCTTCCGTACAGTAGGTTCCTACAATCAAGGGCAAATAGGGCTAGTAGGCCTAATTCTTAGGGTTTTATTGATCTTTTGCAAATCTCTCACACAAATGGATTGGTTAAGCCTCAATCCTTCTAGCATTCTTAGGTAAGGTTATGCCCCACCTGGAACTGTACTTGTTATGTACAGTACCTCCTTCCCCTGCCTATGTTCTTCAATTTTTCGCTTGCAAACCTCTAATCGGGCACCTTTAGCTCGCCTAGGGTTTGTCAATACATCCTACTGCTCGACTCTTCAAGACCCCTACCACTACATATGTATAGACAAATGACTCCCCTAGCAAATCCATCCATTTTCAGGAAATTCTCGTGGCTAGATTTCAATGGGGGGCCATTAAAAGACTGACTGTTCCAAAACAGAGACTGCAAACCCTTTACACTCTAATCTATGAATTCACAACACCAGATCAACCCTAAACAATTTGATTACAAAATGGTAAATGCTCAAATCTACTCTATGAACACAAATCTAATAGCAAATCAATACATCTAATATATCTAATAGCACTGTCACTCAAGAACATACGGTATATACAGAAAATGCAGAGTTCTCTCAATATTTTTCAAACCAGAAACTTGCTTACAACAATCTAACTGCTTGTCTACGAGCCACCACACTTACATAGATTCCTTTGCCATGTTTCAAGGGATGTTGATCGATCCCACTCCTAACTTTTAGGGGATCCAAGACAACTAAGTTGCATGCAACCTAACAAATGTTTTCATGCAACTTTGCAACATTCTTGCAACTTTGCCATCATCCTAAATCTTAGGACCTCAATCTCCTTGATTCTGAACCATCAACTCCCCTAACTGCCTCTTGGCATCTTCTAACAACTAATATGTGTTTAGAACACATTTACTACTTTACATTCCAACATAAGCTATTTAAAGCTACTTAAAACAAAATTAACAACAATGATTAAACTAAGGTGACTTTAGTCCTAGTGACTAACTCACCACACACAAAAACAAACACACCATCACCCTGACTTGGCTAAGGTCAGGTACAAGCAAAAATTGATAACAAACAAAATGGAGATTAGCCTAGGTGCTCCTGCACCACATTGGTTTTGATGCAGCGAAAATAACTAT